>JAEQBH010005212.1:0-182668 GCA_016808115.1 Tetrastigma voinierianum
GTTGTATTTTTGGATAGAGCTCCTTTATTACAAAGGAGACTTTGTGATTTTGTTAAATTGTGGGTCTAGATAAAGGGACACATGTGATGTGGTATCAGTGCAGGCAATCTGAGATTTTCCTGGGTTGACAATTGGTCAACGGACCCCTGTGTTTTGGGCATCCCACATCAACGGGTCTTGGGGTGACTGATTCGTCTTATTCACTATGTAAAAGAAAGACAAGGAACAAGGACATCGCATTAGGCCGACATGAGACTATCTTAGGTCACGTTTTAACGCAAAAATTTATAGATGCCTAAGCCTAGACAATACACTCAATTAGCATTCCCTTTCCGTAGCGTAGGTGAGGGACGTCACTGAACAAAGAACTAGTAACCTAATAATGGCGCCATTTCAAGTATATATTCCCTATGGAGGCCTGACTTGTAAAATTGCCACCATAGTGGTATTTAACATATCTATTGTTTACGTAGCGGAGTCTGACTACTTATATTTACCTGATTCCACTACCTCGAAATATTACATTTACATTTTCATTCGCTCAGAAATTAATTCGGACCTGTCAGAGGACTCCTAATCTTTATGTTAGCCACAGCATATACAGGATGTTTGGCTATAGCAATCTCTGGTGTAAACACTTTGGGCTCAACGGCGACCTATCAAGCACAGTGGGAAAGCGGATAACAAATATGACCACTTGTGGTGGTCTTCAATTCTGATATACATGACCAGAATAGATTTTGCATATCGAGATGTTACGTCTCATGGACTAACAAAATCTCATAGTAGAAGGTACGTAGATGCAATTTCTGAGCATGTTGAATTATCGTAGCGTTAAGTGGTTCTTTTGTTCTTATGTTTATTTGTTAAATGTATCATATAAATGTTTGCACATAAACGATGTGTGAACAGATAGAGAGGGCGCAGCACCATAGCAATTTTTGAAGATGCGATACAATCTTGACAATCAAAGCGCTGACGGGGCCGTCACTCTGACACGAAGCGGGAGTGCTTCGTGGCACTATCACGAAGCGTCGTGCTTAATCAAGGCGTGTTTGTCACATGAAACAAAAGTGTCATCATACTAGACAAAAGTTCCGAAGCACTAAACGAAAGTGCCTATTAATTCACTTTTCGGCCTTAAGCAAGACTACAATTATATGTGTTTTAGAGCTTTTTATACTAGTGTTTATAACATTCGTTTAGGCTTTATAAAAATGAAACGAAACAGGCAGAGGAAAGGCAGAACAAAGGCACCTTGAGGCGGGTTTGCCGCCTCGTGAAGTGGTTCGACAGGCGAGAAGCATCCCTTCGCCCTAGGCGGGTGGGACAGCTGGCCAAAATACAGGTCTCGGGTTAAGCATAAGCTAGGTGGGTATGTGTGACGAACTTCATCCAGGCAGCACTTCATTCCAGATTCTGGTGAGCACTCCTTTGCCTAGGAGGAGCGTAGAAATTTAAACAAAAAATGAGGCATTTGCCCCTAGCCCCTATCGGATACATCAATCAGGCTAAAACCAATTCAAAACAAGGCACAAAACCGATTTCAAACCAGCAAAACCACTTTATTTGTGGAAGGAACATATGGGACTCACAACACACACATAACAAAAAAGGGACGGATGGTTTAGCATGATTATCTTAAAGCTTTAACCTATCTTCTTTCTTCTCTTATACACAGCAAACTGTTAGAACTCCAAGCAAATGAAAGCAACCAAATGACTATTTCCATGAAATCATATGCCCCCAGCTTAGGCAGACAAATAGGGAAATTTCCCTTCCTAGAAGACAACTTGTTGTCTTATGGGATTTGGCTCAAGTTTTTGCTCTTTTGCTATTTAGTCCTCTTTCTTTAATCAATTTGCAATTCAAACTTATCAATTTATACCTTAACATACCGTCTTCTTGTTTATGTCCTTTAGGTCCTTAATTAGTAATTACAGGTTGCTTACCACACACAGCATTTAAAAATTTTTGAAAGAATACAAATTTAACTTCTATTATACCTACATAATTTATAAAACTATGGGCTATAATTTGAATATACAACATCTCCCACATGATAAAGAAATACTGCTTAAGGTATTCCCATTGATGAACCTCTGGTGTGGCTTCCCTTGTAGATTTGACATTGAATGTGTTTGTCATTTTCATAGTAGGTTTTCTTGGGGGAAGAGTCCACACCCCACCATCACATTCTGGGGCCTGCTTTTAGAGGAGTTCAATAAAGTGACCCCACTTGTACATGCGACCTTCATCTACGTAGGTTGTTTCTCTTTCCTTCTACAAGGCTTTCATCTCCTTTAGCGGAAGAGAAAATTTGGCAGGATTAGAGAACTAGTAAAACAATTCAAAAATAGGAGTGTACCTATAGGGAATAATTCCTAGGTCAATCTCTTTGCCTAAATTGGAAATAAACTTAGCATCCTTTATAGCTCTTCTTCCAAATTGGGTTTTCTCTAGACTAGGCATTGTTTATTCCTTCAATTTCTCTTATTCTTACTCTTCTTCTCTGGTGCTTCTTTAGGTACTTCATTGAGTTGCCTTTTCTCCATAGCTCTTTCTCTGTTTTTTTTTTTTTTTTTTTGAGTTATGGTGAGCTTTTGGGGAAGCTGCTTATGTTGCACATGCCACTCTTGTCAGTGAGACGGGAGGAGGAACAACAAACCTTGAAGTATTTTCCTCCTTGAAGTGGTCATGCACTTTCTCTCTGAAAAAAATATGTCTCTCCTTTAGAGAAACATTATTTCCTTTAGAGGATTTCTCCTTCTTGATTTCATGTTTTGAATGGTATGGATACCTTCCATTCTTTTTCTTTTCTTTAGCTACAAACATTCCTCTTTTTGCTGCCAATTCATCTCTATTAACCAAATATTATTTAGGAATCCATACCTTTCTTATCCTAGCATTCTCATCATTCTTTGCATTCAACCTTTACTAACTAAATCAATAACTTGACTATGTTGGTGAATCATTAGTGGAAAGGATCTTCATCAATCTTCGCGGCCTCCTTTTTCTCGAGAGACATGATGTTGCCCTTATTGATCCAATCCTAGATAATATTCTTGAAACTCTAACAAGAATTAGTACTATGATTCCAGGAGTTGTGATACTTATAGTATACTTTTCCTCTAAGCACCTCTTTGCTAAGAAGTTGGTGATCTTAAGGAAAAGTGATGAAGTTCTCATTCACAAGTTGTTATCGAGTCTTACATCAGATCTTATATAGACCTTGTATTTTGAGACTTGTAATCTTCCTTAGGTTAGGTGGTGGAGGTGACCGCATAACAAGTTAGGGAATTTGTTGTATCCTATTAACACCTACTCCAAAGGGTGGGTGCATGGTGCCCCTCGAGCCTTTAGTAGAAGGAAGTGATTCATTGTTGTGCCTCAGGTCGGTAGCCAGTTGGAGTTGGTGAGAAAAGATGTTTGAGGAATCATTGTTATGAGATTATTAAGACTTCCACAAGTTACACTCTTCAAGATTTTCAACTTGCACATGTAGAAACAATGAAATTCACCGTACAAAATTCTGCGAGGTATTGCCTGATTTCATCAGACAAATTGCCTTGTAGGTCAGGAAGAAACTTTCTATTTGTGTTGTCTACGTTTCTCCCATAACTCAAGAGATTGCCTCCAAGTTTCACTTAGGATTCAAATTTGTTGTTTAGCTTTTCTACGAGCTGTACTGTCCCATTTGACCTTGCTGTTGGCCTTTACACTTAGCCTGTTACGACCATGACCTTAGCACCTTTCAGAAGCTATTGTGCTTCAAGTCGTTCAAAACATTGTATGACCATCAAGATCTGGTTCTTCAATTCCTCTATTAATGCTTGAAAATCATCAAATTTATTGAAATGATTTATTTTCAATTTGCCATCATTGTTGACAGTTATCTATCTTTGCAAAAACTCTCTGACATCGAGATCCGCTGTCCTAAAACTCTACATATATCTTACTCCAAATAAACATTACATCTTTGTAAATATGTATCACTGATGAGTGTCTAAAACCACTCATATCATACCCGCATCCCACCACGTTTTAGTTCTGGCTTATATATTAATACGGTGGTATTGCGAAGCCATGATTTATGGATACTTATTGTGCGTGTAGGTGAATAAGGGTGGTTTCCGGAGGCTTTTTAGTGCCAAGAAGAAGGAGTGAAAGCCGAGGCGACAGCGTCGTGGCGGCCAACGTATCGCGATGTTCTAAGCGTCGTGGCGTTACAGCGTCGCGTGTTTAGTGATAAGCGATCAAAGTCGAAGAAGCGATACCCAGCGTTGCGGCGTTCCTGGATTCTGCATCGATTATACAGAAGTCACGAGGATACCTAATTTTTTTTGGGTTAGCTTCAGATGACATACAGGCCCGAGAGCGGAAAAAAAAAAGCAAAAACGACAGAGATCGAAAAGACTCGTGTTTTTGTATTTATCTTCTCAAAACCATTAATGATTTATAGAACCATGCTTACATTATATTCCGATATGTTCTAGAATTATTTCTAGGGTTTTGTTGATCCCTACTTCAATTGTATGGATTAAGGTTTAAATATAATATTATTGGTTATGATTTATATCGATTTTCTTTTCGTCACATGGTTTTATTTTCATGGGCGATGTCGCGACATTGACATGATCTTACTAGGTATCCGAGATCGAGAGATAAGGACTCCTAGGGATATGAGTAGAGTGACCTTTGGTCAATCGGCGAATAGAGATATCCCGATTCTAAGTAGTAGCGATTAGGGCTTGAACATTTAAGTGTTTCAAAGTATAGGGTCGGGCGGGGTGCTGACCACACGCCTCTTGGCGAGATAGGTGAGATATACTTCGAGGATAAGGTATCTCGCGTGCACGATCACCCGTCATCGAGAATTCATCGATAGGCCGAATAATAATTCCTCTAGGTAATAATCCATCAAATATATGGCGGGAAGCGAAACCTTAGTTTTCACCAAAGTAATTTCACAAGTTAATTAGATTTAGTTTTAATTCCATACATTAGTTAGACATTCATTAGAGTTTAAGTCGGATAATATCATAAGACTGGTCCCGTAGTCAATGCACTTCTCCCCTAGTGAATGATATCCATACTTAGGTACGATATTACTTGATCTGACGCATGTAGCACATAGACAACACTTAGTTATACAAATCCCATCACTTGTTGTATATTTTTATCGAAGTTTTTTGGCGTAATTCTTGGAGAAGTTTTCGTGTTGATATTGACAATAGCACAATTAGATATTACTCTGGAATTTAATTTTTATTTAATTTTAATTTGGCTATATAAGTGCTTGTAATTTGGTCTTTTTGTTTGTGCGTGTGACTACAGTGAATGTTATTGTGAATGTAGTAGTTGTATAGTCAGTTGAACTACCTCATTGATCCTAAACTAGAAAGAACCCTTTACACCATTCGTAGAGAACTAAAGAGAAGCACATCAAAGAAATCTAGAAACCATAAAACGATGAAGAGACACGATCAAGACCCGAGAACAAATGGCGCAAGGGAGAATAATGGTAGGAATCATGCGCCAGTCGTTTATACGGCCGGATGATTCGTTTATATTTTCGAAAGTTCACCTTACCATCTGATTGTGATACGCTGTCAGAAGACCACCCATTCGAACAAACAACCCGAGGTTAAGCGATGACCTTACAAATGCTTACATTCATTACGTTCCATGGATTGCAGTGAGAATCAGAATATGCACCCGACAGCTTCAGCCGAGTATGTGGCCACGATCAATCTGATGGGTGGCGAAGGCGCTCGGGTGAGATTATTTAGCTCTCACTGGGTAGTAAGAGCTAAACACTTAGATTAAACAAGTCAGCCACCAGATTCCATTACTATATGGAACGACTTGGTACAGATTCTAACAAAGTTCTTTACATGTCTGATTGCACTAGCTAATTACGAGATCAATACTTTTAGACAACTAGAGAGAGAGAACTTGGCCGAAGAATGGGAGAGATTTCATGAACTATTAAGGAGGTGTCCATACCACAAGCTAACCAGATGGGTGCAAGTCCATGCCTTCTATAACGATCTAAGGGATGCGACCAGAACAGTGATTGATGCCTCGGCAGAAGGTGCATTAATGAAGAAAACTACGGACCAAGCATATGAAATCCTGGAAGATGCTGCTACTAACAGCAATCAGTGACCTAGGGATAGGATTACACCAGTAAAGGCTGTGGGAGGCGTAGATAACGAGGTTCTCAACAATCTAGTTACTCATGTCGCGCAGCTCACTAAACATCTCATTAAACAATAAGGTAACGTAAATGCCTTTCAGACCAGCCCATGGGAGTTATGCGAATTCTATGGGGATATGCAGTGAAAATCACGAGATGTCGAGTCGGGATAAGCAGATAATAGAGCATGCCTTAGTATGTCGAGGTTTAATTAGCCACAGCCCGGTGGAGTATGGGAGCAACGAATATCATAACCGGAATCATGGCCGGGTAGGCGTAATAATCGAACCAATCGAGGATTATGGATGGAGGAACAATCTGAACAACATACCGCAGCACCGAGGTGAAGCGAGCAAGCCACCAGAAAAAAAATGGACTTAGAACAGAAGCCCTTGCTCAAATGCGCTACCTCTCATACCACCTTTATGAATAGAACCAAAGCCCGAATATACAAAACCAGGCCACTGATTGAACAATCCAAGCAACCAGGTTGAAACCTAGAGGCGCAGGAGATAAAGGCCCGAATGGCTAATATAACTAACGAGACGGCAAGGTTCCTTACCAAGACAATTTTAGAGAGAGAGAACCTAGGGTGACGGTAGGGAACATGTTAGATATCACATTAGAAGTGGTAGAGAGCTAGCTACGGAGGCCACCGCGGTAGTAAGAGAAGAGGCGAGGTGGTGGAGCAGTTCAGCCGGAAGATCGGCGGGACGGCCACAAGAGGAGAAGCTAGCAGAGACACCAGATAGGAAGAAAGAAGCTGAGAAAGATGTAGCTACAGTTTAGCCCAATGCACAGTGCCACTGTCCAGCTATTAAGGCGGAATAAGGCCCGGATAGCGGTTTACGAATTCATGGAAGTATTTAAGAGCGCATATCAGCATTCCATTCGCGGATGCATTAGAGCAGATGCCCGATCGTCAAATTCATGAAAGATATACTCTCCCGGGAAAGAAGGTTATAAGATTTGAGAGCCAGTGAATCTTACCACAGGAAGAGTGCGATCTTATTCTTCGGAGGAAATTACCACATAAGCTGAAGGACTCAGGCAGCTTCACAATCCCATGTAAGATAGGAACTGATCTTTAGAGAGCCACTATTTGACAGGAGCTAGTATTAATCATGCCTTTATCCATTTTAGGCAGCGGGGTTTAGGTGAAGCTAGACCTACTACGCGGTCCTGCTACTGATTGAGATAGATCGTTTGTTGAAACATCCTCGGGGAGTGATAAAGGATGTTTTAGTAAAGGTAGACAAGTTTATCTTCCCAACTGACTTCATAATGTTAGACATGGAGGAAGATAAAGAGATAGCAATCATACTGGGCAGACCATTTGGAAACTGGCAAGGCTATGATTGATGTACAGAAAGGAGAGTTGAAACTAAGAGTGCAGGATGATGAAGTCAGATTTAGTGTATTTAATGAGGTGAGGCATCTAGCGGAGAGTGATTCATGCTTCATGATTGAGGTAGTAGAGGCTATAGTGCCTAGCCATAGTGGTTTGACTAACCCTTTGGAGGCTAGCCTTGTGCAGAATGCTAAAGAAGAACTAAGTGAAGAGGCTGAAGAGTATGTGAAGTGGATGGACTCTTTCCCGGCCCAGGCCGGAGAAGCATAATGAGCGGAGTTAGGAAGAGAACACAGAGGGACTTGATGCCCCGAATTGACGACCACCATAGTTAGAGCAAAAGCCACTCCTGATCATGCAGGTATGCGTCACCTAGGGAATCATAACCACCAATTATCATATCAGCATCTGACGGTGATGGAAGAAGATAAAGCACCAAGGTGCTTGAAGAGATCATGAAAGTGCTATCGGGTGGTCTCTGGGCGATTAAAGGATCAGCCCCTCTCTGTGTGTATGCCGGATCCTATTGGAGGATCAGGCACAAACCATCGAGTAGAAGCTCAGAGGGAGACTAGGCAGACAATGGAAGGGTGCTGACTAAGGAGAAGTGTTAGAGGTGGTTAGATGTGGGAGTGATCTGCAACGTCTCACAATAGTTTATTAGGTAAGCCCGGTACAAGTTATCCCAAAATGGAGGGGACCATTGATAAGGGTGAGGTAGTATGCTTGCTACCTTCTCAAACGATTCTGGTGGAAGTTTGCATAGACTGCAAGAAGCTAAATGGGCAACTAGAAAATATCATTTCCCACTTCTATTCTTAGATCAGATGCTAGACCGGTTGGCAGGGCATGAGTATTACTGTTCTTAGATGGGCATTCGGGTTATAATCATATCACTATATCACCGGAGGACTAAGAGAAAATAACATTCACGTGCCTGTATGGTACGTTTTCTTTTAGGCGAATGCCCTTTGGGCTATGTAATGCACCTGGCATGTTTTAGCGCTGCATGATGGCCATGTTCTCCGACATGGTCGAGAGAACTATTGAAGTGTTCATGGATGATTTCTCTGTGCTAGGGAGGCTGTTTTGATAGTGCACGGAAGAGCACGGGACGGGCGTGATAAGATGTGAGGAGCCAGCCTTGTATTAGAATTGGGAGTGTCATAATGGTGAAGGAAGGCATTGTATTAGAGCCTGGATACTCGAGAAAGAGGAATCGAAATTGGATAGAGCCAAAGGTTGAAACAATGAAAGCTCGCCTCCATCCTTAGTGAAAAGGAATAAAGGAGCTTTCTAGGTTACGAGGAGTTTCTGAGTGATTCATAAAGTTTCTCCAAAATAGCTAAGCCCGCTGTCAGATTTGCTTGTTGAGGCACCGCCCGAGGTTTGATGATCGGTGCACGCAGCGTTCTTGTTTCTCGAATGTAGAATTAGTGTCGACACCTGTGTAATGTGGCATTTGGGATCTTCCTTTTGAACTCATGTGTGATGTGACGACGACTACGTAATCGTGGAGCGGTCTTCAGGCGAAAAGAGAATGGAACTTTTCAAGTTATCTGTGTATCTGAGTCGGACCAGGTTGAATGATCTGTGAAGACTCAGTTATCTGACCAACAAAAGAACTCCATTCTTGTGTTGCGTTGACAAGTTCCGGCCGTACTTAATTGGTAATAGGGTCATAGTGCACACAAACCATTCAGCCATAAAGTACCTGATGACCAAGGAGAAGGGCCTTCGCCAGGACTAATAAGGTGGGTGTTACTACTCCAGGAGTTCGACATGGAAATTAAAGATAAGAATGGAACTGAAAATTGGAAGAGTCGTATAAAAATTTAGATCAAATGATAGTTCACAGTGGAGCACAGACCAATCTCCAGGATGAAGGCAAGCGATCTGTGGTTGCAGTTTGGTAGATTACTTAGTAGCAAAGTGCACCCCAAAAATTTAGTTATCGTAGGAAAGAGCGCGAAAGTTTGCCTGGCTGAAGCTATGCTTACTAGGAGGAATTTATCACAGCTATAAGCAACTGCTTGACGGCAGGATGATAAGAAGATATGTCCCGGAAAGGAAATAGAAGTATTCTAGCTCATTGGCACGCACTAGCATGTGGGGCACTGGAAGCTGGGACAGGCTGAAGGTGCTTGATCGGGATTTGTTAGCTGCCTTGTTCGAGGATGCACACCACTTTGTATGCACATGACAAAATGCGAAAAATGGGAAGCATATCATAACGGGATGGAGTCGTCTTTTACAGCCTATTTTGAGAAGTGAAATTATTTTGATATCCTAGGGGATGGCTTTTTATGGGTCTTTTCCTTTTATTCTTTGGAAACCTATACATTCTCAGCGTGAATTCGTTTCGAAATGGGTGGAGGCCACACCTACCCAAACTAATGATGCCAAGTGGTAGCAAACTTTCTCGCGATCATTATATTAACCTGTTTGAAACGAGGCATTGATCACAGATGAGAACACACTTCTACAACAAACTCATTGACAGCGTGTTGAGGAAATATAGTGTAGGCAGCCAATTTGCACTTACATACCACCTGGGAAATAATGGCCAAGCAAAAGTGTCGACAGGAGAAATCAAGTCTATCTTAGAAAGCAGTCAATATTAGAAGAAGATTAGTAAGAAAAATATAGATGATGCACTCTGGCGTATAGAAACTGACATTGAGACACCATTGGGAATGTCACCATTCAAAATTGATGTGTTCGGAAGCGTGTCACTTACTTACAATGGAATTGGAGTACAAAGCATCACGAGCAACTAGAGCAATTGAATATGGATAGTAAGATGGCGAGCAATAAATGCACATGTGCGACTCAATGAATTAGAGGAGTTCCGCAGTAGGGCATCACGAGCGAAGATATATAAGGAAAGGCGAAACTGTACGTGGGACATCGCAGTAAGGAAAGGAGTTTGAGGTGGGTGACAGGTCCTCTTATTTACAACTCCGACTCAAACTTTTCCTAGAAATTAAAATCACGGTGGTCGGGACCATTTCTTTCATGACTTCCGGAGCTCTATTGCGTCGTGGAAGGAGCAAAATTATGCACTTAGAGAAAGGAACCTTTAAAGTTAACACAGCGGTTGAAGCCATACTTTGGAAGGCGAGTTTCATGCGAAACCATGGTATCATGAGCACACGGAAATAGTGTCGTGGGTGATGTAAATCGAGAGTCGTGTAAGTCGTAATCTCGAGAACATTACAGATTGGGAGATCGGGCTAATGACATTAAACAAAGCACTACTTGGGAGGCAACCCGAGCTTTTTTGTTATTTTTTCTTTCGGGCGTATAGTTGAGATGTTTTTTGAAGGTTTAGGCATGTTTTTATGTTTTTCATAATCGAAATTTTCTTTTGTTTGTTTGTTTTGAGGACCGGGGATGTGGCGGCAGGTGTTTGTAAAAGTAGCGGAGGACTAGTTAGGAAGCTCATTCCCGGGAATTACAACAGGGTTAGAACTTCATTCGAGGGGTTTTCTCAGAAATTTTTACTGGACAGGACAGAGCCTCTACAAGCGTCGTTGGACCCAATGTCGCAACATTGTCAAATCACGGCGATCCTAACATCCGCGGCGTTGAAGCCGACCAGAAGCCTCTATCCGTCGCGATGTTGGATCTCTTGTCAGCGGTTGGCAAACCTTATTTTGGACCCCTATGCTTGTCGCCCCGCATTGGCCTTAACGTCGCGATGTCATATTTCAACGTCACGACGTCAGATTTCAACATCGCGACGTAGGCTTAAGTGAATCTCGGGGCGATCGCGCGTTGACGCCTATTCTAGAGCGTTGTGCGTGGACCCTACGCGCGTCGCCCGCGTTGGCAGTATAACTCTCGGGAGCGGTCGCGACGTTGGACCCTGGCTTGTCGCGACATTTCTCTTTATTTTTATGAACATAGAGTATTCATTCTTCTTCTTCGTAAAACTGGAAAAGCCACACTACTTGCCTCCGTTTTGTAGATGCAGGCTGACTAGGCTTGTCGACTAGTCACAAGGAACTGAAGCCTACAGGTGTCATGCTGGACTCTTTGATCACTGGTGCCCGCGCCGTTTGGAGCCCTTCTCCCGGTTTGGTTACGGGTAAGTGAGGCTCGTATTCACTTCGCGTGGTGGTTTTCATTCTTTATATTCGTTTAGGGCTTGAAGGCACGCTCTCTGGGTGGGGATAATAAGCATTCCTAGGTTAGAGTCACAGCCCATCTCAAAGTGCACACTAGATGTTAATGGACCTGGGAGTGACTCTGCTCATTTTTGAGCGGTCTGATAATCCATGTTAACTATACGGGTGTGTGGGTCTAGAGGCGAAGAGGTGAAAAGGCTGGCCACCATCTCAACTTCCAGGCCTATAAATTGCCCAATGTGAGTAAGAAGCAAAAGATGACCCGAAGGAGGTGAGGTAGTGAGGAACTGTGCATAGTTAAGTCTGAAAAAGATTTCTTAGTAAACACGGCCAGGGGTTGAGCTTCATCTCGAATCAGGTCATTCATCAAAGGAAAGAGAACCACCATCACAGGATTTTCGCAAAACCATCGCGAACTACTAACTAATTTGCCACTATGGTAGTCAGAAATTCTATGTAATCCTATCCTCGACATGAATAAAAAGGTTAGGGTCACGTGGGTTTAAGGTCAACATTCTGCGTAAAGTCCATAAAGCGAATTCTATGATCAGTGGTTTCTGTGCATTGGACTGAACAGTGTGTAGCCTCTATACGGCCACGAACTACGAGATCCTTAGGAATTATTGAAAAATGGCGAGATCGGCCCCAGATAGTGAAAGTCTGTATACATTTACCAGAAAGACTGCGCTGACATATCCACCGGACGCTGAAGAAAGCCATTTCACGGTGCTATCCGAATAAGGCGGGACTACCCGATACTGCGTGGTGGCGAGTGAGCCTTGCACCCGATTTCACCATCCTTCAAGACATTCCCTTTTCGGCGTAGGTGCGGAGGTTATAGAGGACGTGATCCTCGCTAACAAAAGATATCAGGGCCAAGATCCCGAGGCACGTTCCTCATTTTGGACTGTAAAGGGAGTTTGGGATGAGGCATGGATACGCACGCGTCGGAGGCGTATATCGCCGAAGAATGACCCGAGTGTGCCACGCCCCGAAGAAATTGGGCAATGAACCTCAGACGAGGATGGGCTTAGAGCATATCGAGGGTTTGGAGTTTTTGGGATCCTGTAGGCACCTAGGGAGTCGAGGCGATTCCTCCACCCAGCCCCACTACGACCATCCTAGGAAGGACTCGGTCAGTCCTTCCACCACCTTAGAGGACCACGTGCAGGACCTCACTACTCGATTTGATGCATACTGGGATGAGACCCAGGAGCACCAGGTCCTCATCAACCAGGATATAGATGCCCTCCGAGCCGACATGCGCACCGTCATGCACAACTAGGTGACCATACTCCACAATCCGCGATTATCGGGATCGACACCCCGACTCCTACGCCTTTCACATACCGCGCCTCCGCAGCCACCAGGTGTGATTTCTCACGATTCACTACACCTCTTATCTTTCATAGACATTGAGGACATTATCCGCCTTGTTTGAGAAGTGGGAGGGTGGAGGTGGGATGGTCGTTGTGTTGTGTTTAATTTATTTTGTGTTTATTTCTATGTTATGCTTGATGCTTCTATTCTTATTTATGTGTGTCATGTTTAGGGGTTTCTTTGGTGTTTATGGCGTCTTGATTTGTATGAACATGTTTGTTTATGTGTTTTGCATTTCACTGGGGGTTCCACTATTTTTAGTTTGTCTCTCGGGTTTTAGGGTTGTTTAGGTAGTTGTGTGAGTGATGCCATGATTTCCAATCAGGATCCATTTTAACCCATTCAAAATCTTTTGGAAAACACAGGTATAAATCAGAGAAAGTTCGTAGGTTGTTAGATGCTCAAAGTTACATGTTGGATGGGTAGGGAGACGGTGGAGTCAACATCACGGGTATTCAAGGAAACGATTCTCGGTGTCTACCGCACCCGCACACATATGATCTCGGGGTATGCCTAGGCTCCAAACCTGGCTTACTAAGGTTCAACAAACCTTAGGGTTTCTAAAAACCAAAGTGATGGACCTTAGAAAGAGGATTGCCCATGGAGGAAACACATGGACCAAAAGAATAATATATATATATATATATATATATATATATATATATATATATATATATATATATATATATATATATATATATATATATACTCAAAAGATAAAAGTATGAGACGAGGAGATAAGTGGGAGCTTACAGTCGGAATCAGAGCACGTCAGGGGCTTTTCAAGAGCCCTAATGCCACTGAGCAGTGGCCGGGAATCAAGTGAACTCAACGCATTACATAGAATGGAGGGATGGAAGTTTTCCATAGCTTAGGGCCCTTAAGTTTGGTTGAGTGTTCGGGGTGAAGTTAGAGGCTGAGGTGCAGTGCCCTTAACCAAGCCCAGTGAGAGTCACCTACAAATCCAGCTACGAGGCAGCTCGGCATGAAGCTAATGGAGGCCTTGGTATTTCTTTCATGGTTAGGTAGGTTAGTTGGATAAAGGGTGTGTTCTTATCCTTATGGGTAGACTCTCCCAGATAGGTAAGTTGAATTGAGTTTAGAGTGCAGGAGTAGGAGTTATATGCTAGAGATCATGTATCAAATGCACATAGACTTCTTGGGAGAGGCTATTGAAACTTGAGTTGGAGTCCTTGTCAACCGGTGTGATCAATGAATTCTTTGAAAGTCGAAAACCTTATGGATCCACTGAAATTTGAAT
The DNA here is from genome assembly GCA_016808115.1 of Tetrastigma voinierianum. Classification (NCBI taxonomy): domain Eukaryota; kingdom Viridiplantae; phylum Streptophyta; class Magnoliopsida; order Vitales; family Vitaceae; genus Tetrastigma; species Tetrastigma voinierianum. Next base: position 14,328 of record JAEQBH010005212.1, read on the forward strand.
AAAAAGGTGAGATTTATGTGTCAGTCCATTCTGATACTTCCTTTTGGCAACATTGATTAGTGCCCAAACAGTTCTATTTTGAGCCCTATTCAAGATAGGTTTTGAGTGCTTTTTGTGCACTAATCGTATGAATTAAGCCAATTGTCATGTGCATGTCGCAATTAGCACCGTTTGTTTTAGATTGTTTTGGATAGTTTTACGGGTTCTGGATGTTTTTGAAGCTTGGCTTCTGTATTGGTGCTGAATGTAAATCCTCGGTATTCCTGTGGCGATGATGTCCAGATAGGTTGAAGAATTGAAGGCAAAGTGATGAATAGAAAGTGCAGGAAGTGATGCAGAGACGAGGGGGGCAAGCGGGGATTTTCGCTGATTGCGAAAATTTAGCTAGGATTGCGAAAATTTCGCAATCATAGTGAGAATTTCTCGGCTTCAAGCGAATTTTACGCTAATAATGAAGGAATTTCGCTAAGTTTGTGAGCTATAAGCTAGCTAAGCGAGGAATTCTTTGTTCTTTGACGAAAATTTTCAATTCGCTATCTGCGCGGAATTTAGCTAGGCTAAGCGGGAATTTTAAGCTATGCTAAGCGAGAATTTTCGCTATGCTAGCGAAATTTGCTGCATAAGCGAGTGCTGCGACTGTGTTTTTAATTATTTTTGATTCCAAAAGCGACCACGTTTTGATTAATTACCATTTTGTCCCTAATGGCAATTTATATTTTGAAGCATTTTGTCATTTTCACACATTAGGGTTGACTATAAGTCCCCTGGCGTTGCTAACCCTATTAACTTTTGATTCCTTGTAAATGTACGTAGCTTTTCATTTTGTTCAGTTTCTCTCTTCTCTCTCTTCTTTCTTTCATTTTCTCGCAGCGAACATGCCTTAGTGATGACAAACCAAGGTATGTTTGGCTAAAACTCCCTTTCATGAAGAGGAGAATTCATTTGGTGAGTTTGGAGGTAAGTATTCATGCCCTCTCATTTTCACACTTGCATTTATGAGCATTTAAGCTCCTTGCATCATGCTAGGTTGAAGCATACCAGATCGGCCTTTGCGCCGATGTGTATTTAAGCCCGAGCTTTGTGAATTATAGTGGATGCTTGAAAATCTTAGATCCATCATCCCCCTTAGTTATCTCCTAATGGTTGCAGTAAGTTTGCCTTTTTGAAGACCATATACTGCTTCATTAGGGACTTGAATGCTCGAATGCCATATCATGAGGAGTAATTTTAGGTTTAGGTTTTAGTGCCCGAATCAAGGTCCGGTTTGGAGCTTGACTAGAGTCATTATCCCAGAGGAAACAAACTCGAGGGCATGTGAATACACCTTAAAAATCGATCCGGTGACCCCGAGACTTCAAAGGGAGTCTTTGCCTAAATTGTCCTTTAATTTATATCACGATTTACAACCATCGATCACTTGTTTTTAGACAAAACCCAAAATCGAAGAGAAATACCATTTTTCAACTGCATTTGCACTTCTCATTTCGCGAAGAAAACCCGTCCCGGTGTTGAGCTGAACCATATCTTTGCGATAGCCTAAGCTACGGCGATGGGACACTGAGATACAAATTTTTGTTGATTAGGATCACCCTACGCTGCAGCGCAGATCAAACATGGCCATCACGATCGAATTAGTTGGTTTTAGTATGTTAGTTTCTTGTGTGTCTAGTTTAGAGTCTGTTTCTTGCTTGGGGACAAGCAAGAAGCTAAGTTGAAGTGTGATGAGTGTCCTAATACAGCGTCCTTACCCGCGTTTGGTTCTATTTTCATATATTAATAAATTGCATTATTTCCGATATCTTATTTTCCTAGATCTTATGTGCATTGTCGGTGAATAGGGTGGTTTTCAACAGCTTTTTGGAACTGCAAGAAGAAGAAATGAAAACCCCCGGCAACAAGCGTTGCGGCGTTCCCAGCGTCGTGGCGGTACAGCGTCACGATGTTTGGTGGCGATGAGTCAAAGAAGCGGCCCCAGCGCGTCGCGGCGTTACGTCAGCGGCGTTCATTCTGCATAAATTATAAAAGCACGAGAGACCTAATTTTTGGATTATAGAAGAGCGTGTTACACGGACGAGGCGAAAAATGAAGCGGGGGAAGCTGACAGGAGATAAAAAGACTCGTATTTTTTGTATTTCTCTTCTCTCAGGTATGATAGTGATTTATAGAACCATGCTTGTATTAAGTTCAATATGTTCTGAAATTATTCTAGGGTTTTGTTGAACCTATGATTGCTTATGGATTAAGGTTTTTTAAATATAATATTATTCGAGTTTATTTATGATTTTATATTGATTTGCTTTACGTTTGTAGTTTATTTTCGCTGGTGATGTCTAGCGGCGGCCAGCCCTTGATCTTGCGGGAATATCAAGATTGAGAGATAAGGACTCCCCGAGGATATGAGTGAGTGACCCTTGGTCAATCGGTGAATAGAGATATCAGGTCAGGTGGTGGCGATTAGGGTTTGAACATTTAAAGCGTTTTGCAGGGTATAGGGTCGGGCAAGGTAAGCCTACGACAAGATAGGCAGATATACCTCGAGATAGGGTATCTCGTAGGCACGATCATCGAGTAGTAATTCATCAATGGAAATTGGAATAATAATTCTATCTAGGTAATAATCCATCAAATGTGGCAAGGGGAGGCAAAACCCTAGTTTTCACCAAAAAAGTAATTTCACAAGTTAATTAGATTTAGTTTCAATTCCATACATTAGTTAGACATTCATTAAGAGTTTAAGTTCAGATAATATCATAGGGTCGATTCATTAGTCATGCATTCTCCCAAATGATGATATCGTACTTAGGTACACTATATATTACTTGATACGACGGTAATAGCCCAACGCATGGAAGCGCTTACCTAGTTATACAAATCACATCATGCTATCATCCTAGGTCCCATCGAATGATGTTTCACAAAGATGAGTCCCTCTTAGGCGTGCAAATGTGTGTAGTGATTTTTTAATGTCACCACAGAGCAACATACAAAATACACAAGTGCAGCGTGCCAAAATTAAAGTGTTTCAAGCTGGAATGGCTCGTGAAGTGGAACCCCAGTAGGCTATGTAGGTTCCATGGTTCCACCAGCGAGTTGTACATAATCAATGTAGAAAATGCCGAATGGAAATAATGCATGAATTAAATGCTAAAGAAAAATGTTAAATCTCCATATGAAGGAATGAAATAACACCGTGCTGAAAAATGAATAGACTTGACTGAAATATGGAAATAAAGTGCTGGAATTGATGAAAGAAACATTAGATTTCAATATAAAAATAACACTATGCTAGAAGATTGACATAACTTGAATAAAACTAGGAGATATAATGCTGAAAATTGCTGAAATTGCTAAAAACATTGAAAAGCTAAGATTTACTAAAATAGATTTGACATTGAGTTGTTGATTGGTTTGATTGAAGTTGATTAGTTGTCATTTACTTGATCTTCTTCTGCTCCTTTTATAAGCGTCAGCGACACCCACTCTTTCCCGTCTTCATTTCTCCTCTCTCAGCTTTTGAAGTAGTGGTAGTATGCCCAATTAAGAAACTTGTTCCTCAAAAAACTCTACGTTTCCATTCGAGTTTGATCCTCCAAAATTCTTCCACGTCTCCGTTATATGGAGACTTATTCCTCAAAAATATTCCACATCAACACATAATTGTCCCACTTCTGATATTTGATAAAAGTTTTGTTTGACTTCCAACATCCTTTAAAAATTTCAAAAATATCTTTAGACTTCTTCTATGGACTTGTACAAATAGATCTGAGTCATTTTTCTTTTGAACTTTTATTCATAGGCTTAAACTTAGGCCTAATCCCATTACTGGATCAAGCTAAATTTTCAATTTGGGTGCAAACACTTCCTTTCTTATTGGGAAATCGTGAATTTTCATTCACTAATATGAAAACCACTTCACTTTGAGTTGAAAACTGAACCAAAAGAGAAAAACGAGGCACAACAAGATGCAGTTACAATGACAATTACAATTACAATTATAATGAAAATCTACATTACATTGCAAAAAAGACACGTGGATCTCCCTCCCAATTTTTAGTTCACCCCAGCTTCAAATTCTCTAAATAACACCAATCCAATCTCCATGGATTTGTGGAAACTTTTGAGAGAACCCATCAAACAACAGAAGCTTGGCTTCAATCTCAGCCTCCAGAAACCAACTCCCACCTTGAAACTTTCAATTTTTTAGCAGGAATATGAAGTCCTGCCCCCAGAAGTCCCTGAGGATTCAGCAACATCCTCAACTCTCACGGTTACTGAGAATTCTTCAATCTGTTTCCTCTTTCACCTGAACCATCCAGCTCTGTTCAGCCTCTTGAGCCAAATGTCATAGTCCACGGGGTATGGGGTCCCGCAGAGGCTGTCAACGTAGTCAGCAAACGCCTTCAGGAGAGCTGATACCTCGCCAAGCTGCTGCTGGATCAAGCGCTTCGTCCAGCATCTCTGCCTCCATTGCAGTGCAGGTTGCAATGTTGATCTGTTGCCTGCATTGTTCCTACAAAGAAAGTATAGGAGATAGACAAGGCTCTCAGCATCAGATGCTGGGCAAAGCTTACCATGCTGAAGGGCATGAGAAGACGAGAACTGCAAGTTTATAGCTGGGCTATCCCTGTCTTCGAGAACTGCACGGCCCCATGAGACTGGAACGTAGAAGAAACTGCTTTTTCCACCTTGTGTGTCCAAAACACGGATGATGTTCTCAGGACAGATATCATGCATGCTGAATGGCTGCCATTTTGCACTCAGAGCTGCTGGCAGTGTCTGCAGCAGCGGATGCATCCTCACTTGAAAATGGGCCATCGAGCAACAATGGAGGAAGGGCTCACCAATTAGATCGTCACAAGTATTGGAGTTCCACACCAGGGATGATCGCATCGCCCACCAGGACTCTGCTTTTTACAAGTACCAGAATGCAAGATTCTGCCAGAGGCAATTATTTCTGGCAAATATTTGCTTGAAATTCCCTGCTGTTTTAAGATGTTTAGTACTTTGGTTTGCCTTTGTACCTGGTACCAGAGACTCATATCCTCCCAGGATGGCTCCAGTCGAGATGGATGAGCGCCCACGTATAATGTCAGCAACTCTGTCGGGTATTCCAGAGAAATAGCACTGTATGACAAGCAGTTCCCACCTATGAGCGTCTCCTGAATCTGGAAACTCGTCTGCCCCTGCCCCTGATCATCCAGCAGCAATATCTCACCTGCTTAAGCTTCAGACGCGATGCTTGCTTTCTAAAAGATGGACTTTCATTGTCCTCCAGTTCAACTATTTCTCCTTGTTGATGGCTGGTCTGATCGAAAGAGACTAGCATGTTTTCATTCTCAATCAAGCGGCACTCTATCCTGCGTTTCTGAAGACGGAGGCTGTGATCTGAGGCAAGGGAGGCAATCGACTTTCTTGGTGGTCCATTCCACTGGACAATGGAGTAGAATGTTGCCAAGAGTAGTTGCAGAGTTCCTTGATCCCCCCAATTTGCATTGCCTAGCTTGTTCCATATTCTGTCCACCAGAAACGACTTCAGCATGAGTTTGATCCATTCTGCACCACAGAATGGTATGGATTGAGTAGCATTAAGTTCGAGTTTTGCTAGTTGCTGAAATTTCACCACCCCACCAAATTTAGAATCGACAACTAGAAGAAAAATGGAATCACTGTTAACTGAACTGTACTTGCTCAAACACCTAGAAAGAAGAATATGAAAACCATAAAACAGGGCTTCACAGATTGTGTTGGAAGAAAATCCCAACTCATTTCCACCATTACATCCGGTTTAAATAATGCAAACTCCACCACCTGGTCCCAGTGAATTTGAAGATCTCTCCCAGTTTTTGATATCAAAGCTGCACCACACAGCCCTCCAAGCCTTCCCCTCGATATTGCTTTTTCTACAGAATAGAACTTGGATCCAGGATGACGCGGACAAGCTACAAAGTAGCGTTATGTTTTATGCCAGAATATGCATACAAACCATCCACCATGGCATGGAGGAAGTCTTCAATAGCAAGATACTCGTCTTCTTGCAGATCAGAAGTATAAGGTGAAGAAGGCATACGGAAGAGTTGCTGAAATAAGACACCCTCCAATGCGAAATCAAGCTTGTGCAATTCATCAATTGAAAAGGGAGACCTGAAAGACTGCTCCCCACTGTTAGAATCTGCTAGAATTTTCAACAACCCAGTCTTGAGACTTTGTGTAAATAATTCAAGGTCGACAAGTTTAAATTGCATAGTCCTTTAAGCCCTTGAGACACTCTCTTTGAAGAAGGAACAAACTTGCTTGAGCTGATCTGTTCGACACATTCTATGAGTGGAGGTACCTGCATCCCACGTCATTCCAAATGATAAATCATTATGATTAGTGGTAATCTACAAAATAAAAAAGAACAATTAAATGTGGCACCGTGAAATAAGGCATTACATCTATGATAATTGGTCTCTCAAACTTCACCCAATGTTGTATCAGGCCTTGATGCTGACCTTGTGGTTACTAGTGAAGCGATTATTTCATTCTCTCTCATTGAATTACATTAGAAAGAAATATGCTACAAACGGGCCTTTATAAGAATTTAGGATATGTAACAAAACATATGGATAAAAGGAGGAAAAAAATACAATTGTGTTCTTAGTAAAGATATATTTGCTTTTGATTCCTTTCTAATAGCTTTCTTACTTTTTTCCCTGCTTTCATTATGTTATGGCTAAGTGTCTGTACATGTTATTGAGATCCTTTTTGGCCAAGTCTCCATATCCTAAAATTGGTAGGAGTGAAGGATAAGACACTTAGATGCAAATCCTTATCCAATATCCATACCAAAACCCCATGCAACATAACATCGCATAAATTAAAAACATTATTGGTAATTGGCAAGTAGGCCAAAGAATTAATAATAACATAACCATCAGCTTGAGCAGTTTAACCAATTTCTAAATTTCTACCATATCACATTGTTATTAATTCAAGTGCATTTGAATGATTGAGATTTCTAGCACATTGAGAATGCAACAGTTTCCTGATGTCCTCCAGTATTCTGGTTGAATATAACTAAGCAGATGCATGCTAAGAGACCAGAGCCATACATATACCAGATGGCATCAGGTTTTTCTGACTGAAATCATATATCAAAGTGGAGATAATCAGGAAAATTTCAAATTTGAAAAGGTTCCTTCATAAAATTGGAAGGTATTCTAATCCCATGACATAGGTTGTCTTGTTTTTCCATTGGAGATATGTAAAAATCATGGTCCATTCAAGGTATTTGCTTAGTGTGAGCCTCTCTCAAGTTTCAGTTTCTGCATGTCATTTTCTTTTCCCAAGTCGTTTTTAAGCCCAGATTGCAAAGCTGCTGCATGCCTGTTTGGCACAAACTGCTTTCTCATTCTCCATGGTAATAGTCCAGTTGCTTTATGCTTGGAAATTTTTGTCTAACTTGCCAGAGAAAATGCAGGAAAATTATCCAATACACTTCTTTCTTGTGAATGGTAGTCTTGTTTTGAGGAGTTGGAAAAGGAACTGGATCCCGTGTGGAGAAGTTGACTTATTGCTTAGCAAAATTACTATGGCATACTTCAGAGGCCAGTTGATTCTAGGGCCTATGAATCTCATAAATGTCCTCTTTGAAAACGATTCAGCAGACAGGTTTAGTTATCGATGTAATCAAGGAAAATAAATTTGTCGTTACAGGGCTGCCAACATTACTCAAAATCAGGGGTGGCAATTCATGTCCATGGGTCGTGTTCGTGTCATGTCAATGTACGGATTGTGTCAATATTCACCAACCCAAACCCGACACGAATAATAAACGTATTAACATTCGCTAACCCAAACTCAACCCATTTATTATTCATGTTAGGCAGGTCAATACGAATATGACCCATTTAATTTGATTATTTAAAATAATAATAATTATAATTAATCATCCGTGTTTAACACAAATAACCTATTAAATTTAACATGTTTATTAATTTTATTATTTAAAATAATAGGAATTATAATTAATAATCCATATTTAACACAAATAACTTATTAAATAGGTTAATTAATTAATATAATAATTAAACAGGTCAATTCGAGGTCAAATTCGTGTTAGGCGGTCGGCAGAATATGACTCATTTATTAAACGTGTTAGGCAGATTCCAGCGTAGATATAACGAAAACACGATTCTCTCAACCCAAACCCACAAAAGCGGCCCAGTGGGTTCGTGTTGGGTCAAATTTTACCACCAACCACATAAAATGCAATAGAGTGGGCATTATTTAGGTATGATTAGAGAATACCACAGTTTTCTCACAGATGACATTGTGCCTATTGCAGAGGGCTTCCTCAGCATCATCTGTTAGTGTAGATACCCATTCCTACACGGGCTACCTAACAATCGGCATGGTTTTGAACATTTGCACATTTTCATTTAGTTTTATGATTCATTCAATTTCTCCAGGAGCCAAACTTTAGACTAAGTGTGCTAGAAATTGCATGTATTACACCTATAAATACCCACGAACCAATTCTCATAGAGCTTAAATCAAGCTAGCTTGATATATGCACCATTGGCTCACAAACTAACAACAAGCTTTAAGGTGGATTGGTAATTTAAGATGGTATCAAGCCTTAGAGAACATATTTGAAAAGCATATAGGGAAAAGCATAGAGAACAGAAAATGATTTTATTCCGTAGGATAAACATGCAAATATAGTAGCATAACGTCTGATTCCTTCACATGGTAATCACAAAATATAGAGAACAGAAAACATAATGTAGAATGCATTAGTAAGATTCGGAGAATATTGAATACTATATAGGGAAGAGAACATATACAGACCAGATCTAGATTTTCTGAAACTTCCATCCAAACCTTCCCAGTGAGGAGTCCAAATCATTTGGTTGAAAACCTAGTTCAGATATTAATAAAGTTTGATGCTTTGGCATAATAAAATTTCAAGTGTCCATGACAAAAATTACTTTAAGTACCGAAATAACCAACAAGACAAATCAAGAAACACAATGATCAAACTAGAAAGGAGAAAACATATAAAGTGTTGACCATGAGAAAGATGAAAGAACAAAGTAGAATAACATAACAAAAAATTGGGTATGGGCTCCTTCTGAAAGGGTAGACCTGCAACCCAAACAAAAATGTACTTCATCTAAAAAGATGCAAAAAAAAAAGGAGCAAAATAGTGATTAGTTTCTTGCATGTGGAAGAAAATATTAGCAAGGTAAGACACCAAATTCAGAATGCTCCATATTTCCATACCATTAAAAAAATATCTTTTCAAATTCAGTTCTCATAAACATTCACAGATGGCACCCTCTTCTTCCAAATGAAAATCATGCAATCATCAAGTTAACTTTCAGAATCCACAGAATTTGGAAGGGACAAGAAAAATGAACTGCTCAGAAAGTCAGCATTTAGAACTGTGTGTGACCTATAGTGTGCTCAACCACATACTGCTCCTTGAACAAACCCTAATCTCATAAAATAAACAAGTTAATTCCATTTCCACAGAATGAGAACCATTATTTATTTCATATCATTAGAGTCCACTTGAAATATGATCTTTATTTCATATTTTATAAACATCAATTTAAAGTGATATGAAAGGTCAAAATCTTTGTTCAAAAGAGAGAAACTAAATGGTCACAGAGAAGGCAGAATGTAGACATTGAATGGTAGATGGATACTAACCAGATATAGATGACTTCCTGAAACTTCCATCGAAACTTTGCCCTGGGGATGAGTCCAAATCACTTTGTTGGAAACCTGAATCAAACAACTTGTAAGTGCTGTGTGCAAATCATATTCCAAGGTAGTCCTTAAATTGATGCTTTCTAATTGAGAAGGGAGAAAAAGTTAAAATAAAAAATATATAAATAAGTATGAATACGTAATCTTAAAGAACACACATATCAAACTAAAAGCTGGCTAAGAAACCACCAAACAGACAGAAGGTAAGAACCAAAGAAGATTGACATTTTATTTTCATTGGCTGCCAATCATGCAGCTCTTGATAATTGATAATATCACAACCATCCAAAAGTTGGAAATGCATTATTCCAGCTCCATGACTGAATATTTAACTGTGATCAGGAATAAAATTGGCCAGCACTAAGAAAAGCAGATGACAAAATTTTAGGTCCATCTCTTTTTTTTCAATATTTAGAAACAAAATGTTAAAGTATATATACGTTAACATATTGGTTTGTATTTTATTAGGATACTTTACTTATAGGGTTGTAACCATTTAGGAAGAGTAGATCATCTTACCTAATGTATAGCCTAACTTTCTTATATATATATGTTTGATGACTCAATGGAAAATACAAGGGAATTCATTCCTCCAACTCTTCTTCTCTTAGTTCTACATAGTATCAGAGCCTAGGGCTCGGATTTGAGGGAAATTAGGGAGGAATTTCACGAATAAGAAAGAGGGTTGTGGACGTATTCTTTTGAAACACCTATCTAGAGGGAGAGTGGGATGTCACCGCCCCCAAAGGAGTGACCGTCGGCCGCTGACGAGCAAAGACATCAAGTCCGATGGCCGAAAAAGAGAGCATGTGAGCTACACACGCAGATATGAGAATTTGGCCTATTTCCCACACACTAGAGCGTGAGAGAGCGTGGGGCCTTCTCTAACGACAAGCTTCTTCCTCCGACATCGCCAGCCACCAACGACCCTCCTCAGTTATCTGTCCTCCTTGTCCAAGGCTTGCAATAGTACATTTTGACCATTTTTGTGTTTGGTTGCCTTGTTCCTAGGGTTTCGTGATTTTCAATAGTTTGTTTTGTGATTTAGTGGCACCAACAAGTGTTTTGAGGCTTGTAGAGCCAGATTCCATTCGAGTGTGGTGCTTTATGTGGAATTGTGGTCATTTTCTATGTAAGAATCTTATCTTTCTGGTATTTTCGGATTCTTTGTTTGAGTTAGATCTACCTTATGGTAATGAATCCTCGGTGGGTTATGCGTCATTATTTATATAATCGGGCATGTATAGAGATTGTGAAATTGCATAATAGAAATCGAAGGTTTCCATATGTTCATGAATCATTGAAGGGTGTCTCTACTCCTAGTGCTATGCTTGTCAGGTCAAGTAACCTAACACATGTCTTATTTCATCTTCCTCTAAATGGGTCATTGACTTTGGAGCCACAGATCACATGACAGGTAATTCCAGTTTATTTACTACATTTCAGCCACACCCTTCTACCTCTACTGTTACTCTTGCAGATCAGTCAACATCTTGTGTCCTTAGGTCAAGGAAAATTCATCCTACTCCTCTTATCACTTTGACCTCTGATATGAGTTTACCACAATTCTCTTTTCACTTAATTTCTATGAGTAAACTCACTCATCTGCAGATTAATTGTAATGTCTGTTCTTTCGATTATTGTTTGATTGAAGACCTTTTAAGCGGATTATTGGAAGAGGGCGAGTCACAGAGCCTCTATATCAGCAACGAGGAATTATCCGCAGTGCATTGCTTGTGCAGGTTGTTTCTAATCGAATTACATTGTCACACTTAGGTGAAATCCTTCTCTCTCTGTTGAAGAAGTTGTATCGCCAGTTTTACAGCGCATCGCCATTCAGGCGTAGTCGTGTCAATATGCTAAAGCTTCATCGTGTGCATTGGAGTCCTAGAATCAATAGCAGAAACCTGCTTTCATTTTGAGTTGGTCCATTCGGATGTGTGAGTCCATATCGATTGTGTCCCCAAGCAGGTTTTGATATTTTATTCACGTTTGATCGATAATTATTTGCGAACAACTTGGTTATATTTAATAGAAAAACCGAAGCACTCTATCACTTTCGAGTCTATGCTGGCGCCTACACCCCAGTCTCGAGCCCTCCGCGGTTGCGACGCCGGATCCGATTCTTCGTGATGACCTTCCTATTGCTCTCCATAAAGGTAAGCGCCGATTGTACTCATCCCGTCTCGCCGTTTGTTCTTATAATATTTGTCGCCCACATTCTTGTTCGACATTGCATCCTTAGACTCTGTTCATTTGCCTAACAAAGTTTCTAAAGCCTTAACTCATCTGGTGAGCGTAGTCTTATGATAGGAGATGGATGCCTTGATGCAATGGTACTTGGACTTGGTCATTCTGTATTGGAAAGAAAGTCGATTTAGTTTGTCGTGGGTGTTTTACAATGAAGGTTAATCCCGATGGATCCATTGCTAGGTTGAAGGCTCATCTTGTTGCTAAAGGGTATGCCCAGATTTATGGGGTGGATTATTCTGATACCTTTTCCCCAATTGCTAAGCTAACCTCTATTTATATCTCTGTAAAGTGCGCTCAATGCATTCAGGGCCTCATCGACTTGACATTAAGAATGTCTTTCTTCATGGGGATCTTGCAGAAGAGGTTTATATGGAGACGGCATAAGGGTTTGTTACTTTCGGGAAGTGGTAGGATTTGTCATCTATAAAAATCATTATGGCTTGAAACAAAGTCTCAGTGCATGGTTTGGCAAGTTTAATTGAAGTGATTGAAATTTGGCATGAAACCAAATCAGGTAACTCTTTTTTTAAAAAAATTCTCAGCGGTTATCATCTTGTTAGTTGTGTATATTGTTGATATTATCATTCTGAGGAATGATATAGTGAGGCATATCTTCCTCAAGTCCTTTCTTCATGGCCAATTTCACACAAAGGACTTAGGAATGCTGAAATACTTCTTGGGTGTTGAAGTTATGAGGAGCAAACGTGGAAGTCTCTTATCTCAAAGGAAATATGTGCTGAATCTATTGTTTGGAACAAGAAAATTAGCAACAAAGCCATGTTAGTCCCTTATGGCATAAAGCCTACATCTTACTACGAGAGAAGGTGGTGTTTGAGACACAAGAGATATGAGAGTAGTTGAGCGAGACTACCTTATAGTAACACATGCTGATGTGCATACTCTGTTAGTGTTGTAAGCCAAACATGTCTTCTCCAACGGTTGATCATTGGGCGGTTGTAGAATAGATTCTATGCTATTTGAAAGATACGGGACGTGGTATTTATATAATGTCGTAGGCGTAATAGGCTTGAGTGTTTGGATCATGATTGGGCGAATCTAAGAAGGACATAAGGTCCACTTCGGGTTACTATGTGTTTGTTGGAGTGAATTTAGTTTCATGGAAGAGTAAGAAACAAAGTGTTGTCTCTCGATCTAGTGCAGAATCTGAGTATAGAGCAATGACATAATCTATATGCGAGATTATGTGGCTCCATCAACTTTTGGTGGAAATCGATATTAAAACCTCAATCCCGGCAAAGCTTTGGTGTGACAACCAGGTTGCTCTTCATATTGCCTCTAATCCTGTTTTCCATGAACGAACTAAACATATAGAGATGGGTGTCATTTTAGTTCATGAAACTTCTTCGATTTGAATTTCTGGGATACATGGCGAAGAACAATTAGGTGATATCTTCACAAAGACCCTAAATGGAGACCAGGTTAGTTACCTATGTAACATGTTGGGCATGATTAACATCTATGCTCTAACTTAAGAGGAAGTGGTATAATATGTATCATCGTCTGACATATTGGGTTTGTATTTTATTAGGATACTTTACTTATTAGGTTTGTAACCATTTTAGGAAAAGTAGATCATGCGATGTATAGCCCATCATACTTGTATATATATGTTTTGATGACTCAATGGAAATCTGAGAATTCATTCCTCGACTCTTAACTACTCTTAGTCTACACACAAAATATTTAAAAAGGACCACCCAAGAGTGACCAGTGAAGACATTTAACTTCATCATATATATCATAGAAAACAACAAGCCATCATTTTTTGAAGACTATCGACAGACCACTTTGAAAGGGTTGCATGGTCCAAGGTTAGATTAACTTGCTTAATTTAAAGGACAATGACTAGATCGCTGTTGTTCTTGTTATGATCCCGTGTAAATGGCGAAACATTAGAGAAACCTTTTACAAGGAGGCATATGAAGAATTTAAACACACATTAGGCGGAGGAAGATGATGTAAAGATGAGATGGGATGGAGATTTGTGTGTCTAAGGTGTCGGGATTTCTTTAATCTTTATGGATGCCCTTGGGAGAAAGTGATTATGAAAAGAGTACTTAAAGTGTAGAAAGGGGGTAGAACATGGAAATGCAACTTTGTGAATATGGAGAAGACAAGTGTGCTTCTGCTTTCTTTGCAACTAGCGGGACGAATAGGGTTGTAGAAAGAAGCCTCGTCCTGCCTTTATGTGAGAAGCTTCATCTTTCCTAAGACCAACAAACCTTGTTTTCAAGAAGCGATATGGGGCAGTCTATGTTTCTTTGTTTCACATTTTCCATAGTTCTTTTCTCATTTTCTCGCTCTTTCTATTTTGAAGATCATCGCCATAAATTCTTCTCTTATATGCATTATTTTATTTCTTGGAGAAAAAGGATGGAAATTTAAAGTGTAAAGTAATGTGATTGAGTGGCAGTAAGATGAGTGAAGAAAGTTGGATAGAGAAAGCGTTAAGAGTCCTCACTTGTCAAGGCTATCTGAGAGTGAAGGAAATTTTTCATGATAGTCTCAGCTCATGTTCTAGTGATGAGCAATTGAATAAGAATGAGATTTTGGATGGACATTTAATATGTCGGTGAGTTGAAGAATATTTTCCTAGACCTTTGCCGTCACATGCAACAGAGAGGATAGGTAGTAGAGTATTTGTGAAACTGAGAAAGTGGAACCAATTAGACATTGTCTCATTAGATCCTCCCAGGAATGAATTGGAGTACATTCAAGCTTCTCTAAGGCTCCACTTGGAACCCAAAAAATACTAGGGAAAGGAAAAAAAATACTAAGGAAAATGATTTTCTCATGTTTGATTTCACCATGAAAAATATAAAAAAAATCAAATACAATCAAAATTCCTCAAAATTTTACATATTTTTAAATTTTATAACTTTAAATAATAGAGATAAGCAAATAAAATGAATTTGAATAAACATATATAATCAATCTATTAAGTTTAAACCTTTTTTTTTTCCTTCAAAAAAATATTCCTCCCACTTTTCTTCTCTATTTCTTTCCTTAGTACTTTCTGGGTTCCAAAATGAGCCTAAAGAAAAATTTCCATTTTATACTGGTGGCTCTGGCCAAATCATATAAACTTTCAACCAGGATGTTCCTTCTTTGTCAAAACTTGACTTGTAGCATTGTTGTACTGACCCCATTCGAGTGTCATTCTTTGTATTCCGCGGCTATTTAGAAAAGAATTTGACAATTGTTAATTTAGTTCTTGAAACAAGATGATTACTAAGCGATATAAATTGTATAGAAGAATAGAGTAAGCAGATACAAATGTCAATAGAAAATTTTCAAAATTTCTGAAGGTTTGCTGAGCAACAAAAGAGCGAGAAGGGAGTGCTGAGCGCAAGGCCGTTCATGTTTGACCAACTTGAAGGAACTGAATAGGACCTTTGGAAGGATGAGATGAGATGGGTGTTTTGAGTATTGTCTTTATCCCGAAGACCTCAAATTACTGAAGTACACATTACCCAACTGGAAAGGCTCCCTTGGTTGAATTTCTTGCATATCTAACATGCTCATTATGGCAGTTTAGCAGCATTTTTGTGAATTCTTTCTCGTCGAGTAAAAAAAGAAACTGGAACTATGCCATTCATGACAAACATAACCAAGTTCAATGGAAGAGAAGACTAATCAATAACTGCTTCCAGGCAGAGCACCACAACATGAGGTTATGTCTTAGTCAACAATTGAAATTCATAACAGTCCCCCACTCTAATCCCTCAACCACTCTAAAGCCCAAATGTAAAATTCGCATTTCTTCTACCAATTGACTACAATGCTTTGTTACAGACGCTGCACTATTCACAACTCCACATATCCTTCATATTCTGGCTTTAAACATCATTCAACCTCCAAAAGCACTCATTCCTATCATTACGTCCATGAATTCTGGGATATACCAACACCACACTAATTCAGCTATATTTGAGCATAACCGATTGTTCCATGAATCATAACCCTCAAGAACTTTGTCAAAACCTAATAGTAAACAAACAACATTCTTTGCTTCAACATGTTCAGTGCCTTACGAAAGACGATGCAAGCGTATAACGACAATTGTAGAAAGCAAAAGTTACCCAATTTCATTGCTGCAAGAACGGCGAAGTGAAACCGGAAAAAACACCAGATAGTGAACTTGACAGAGATCTCAGGAATTCTTCAATTTCAAAACCTATAAGTAACAGTAGCTGTGTTCTTCTTCATAGCCAATTTAGAGCAATGTTCAGCATATGAGGATGGCCAAACCCATGTAGAGCTATGAGAAGAGGACCTTCTGGACATGATCAAAGGATAAGATGAGAACTGAGGGACAAGAACCAAGATTATCAAAAGCCTCCTGAAATCGGCAAAAACAAACACTAACTTAAAAGCTGATACATAAAAGCACTTTCTCAAAAGTCTCATTTGCACAAGATGGCAAATGTGGGACAGAAAGGAAGAGATAAAATGATAGACAGAGCAAGAAGAGATCTTCCAAAAGCCTTCTAAACTGCAAAAAAGACCCCACTTCATTCTGGATTCTTAGCTGAGTTTTGTTGCCTGTGAAGAGCCAATGTGAACAAATTTAGAGGGAAAGAATGGCACAAAATGGAGATCTTCAAATGGCAAAAACCCAACAAACCCACACTGCCCAACTGATAAATACACACTTCCTCCCTCTGATTCCACAACTGGGTTTTGTTGCTGCAGAACTCCTATGATTCAAGAACTTACTCTGTTGAAATACAGAACAAAGCAGAACAGAAAAAAAAATCAAGATAAAATAAGAACATGTATATGCTGAAGATGCACTATAATGGCACTAACCCGAGAGGAAGAAGATATTGCTCAACTGGAGTTATATCCATTTGAAGGTTTGAAGACGAGCTCTGCTCCAGAATCCCAGCTGCATAGCTGAGATGGGAGAAATTAGTTCTTTTCTTCTCTTTTCTTGGGGAAGAAAAAGTATCTCTCAACATACAGGGAGGAGGTAGGATTGAGGAAAGCCAAGAAAAAATGAAAGGAAAGGCAAGGGTGGTATAATGAAGAATTGTGGAGAAATAGTGATCAAATAATAAAGGCTGAAGAAACAGCAGGTCACATTTGTGTTCATGCTGCCCCTTGGCCCCTTCAGAAAGCAATGCCTCCTTCATTCTCTTTCCCCTTTCCCACCCCCTCTTCTCCATTCGTCTTCTGCACGCCAGTGCTCCCATCTTCGGAACCGTTAAATTAGCTTGAAAATTTAAAAAACTTTAACAGTAACTGGGAATTTAAAAATATTTTGCAAATGAAACTTGAGAGCTAAGAT
Organism: Tetrastigma voinierianum; assembly: GCA_016808115.1. Lineage (NCBI taxonomy): Eukaryota > Viridiplantae > Streptophyta > Magnoliopsida > Vitales > Vitaceae > Tetrastigma > Tetrastigma voinierianum. The sequence goes on from JAEQBH010005212.1 coordinate 31,654, forward strand.
GGTGTAGAGGCGAACTATTGAAGTAAGTGCTTAGGTAGGCGTTGTTTTTCTTATCTGAATATAAATTTTTTAACTTGATGAATAATCTTGTGGCGTTAGAGTATTAAGTTAGTTTGTTTTGCGTTAGGTAGTGATCGCGATAGGGATAATGATGAGGCCGGGTTATTTTGGGTTTTGGCGTCTCTTAATGAGATGGTTTGATTTAATTTATGTCGAGGGTTTTAATGGGTTTTGGTTTATTTTACCGAGTGAGGCGAGTTAGGCGGGTTCGAAATATTATTCTCTGATGCATCTGGTATATTTTAAAATATTTTTATTATTTATTTTATACTTTAATATAAATAATAATAATAACAGATAGAATGTTTTTAATAAATAATTTATAAAATTCGTAATATTTTTATTTTTATGAAATATATTAATTTTAATATAATAAAAATAAAAGGAAAATATAAAAAATAAACAATCGAATGTAAGCAGGACCGGGTTTGGGAATTTTCATATTTCCACAGCCCCCATTTAATTTTTAAGCGAGGCAGGTTTGGGAATTAAAAAAATAAAGAAGCTAGGAATTCGGGATTGGGTCAATAAAGTCACGAAGCACTCCAGTTAATAAATCACTGTGTATTGAGTGTTCTTAGCTATTTTAACATTTAGGCAATAATAATGGAGTTTGTTTTAGTGAAAAATAACGTTTTTTTAAATAGAAAAAACTAAATATTTACATTTTTTAATTCGTAACTTTAAAAAAAAAAATCTAAGCAATAAGTCGTAAAAATTTTAAAAAACAAATATCTTATCTTCAAAAATTATCATTTGATATTCATCGAAAAAGCAGAAGCAATACTGTGTTATAAAATTATGTACTTATCAAAAAAATTTAAATATTTATAAAATTTAAAATTTTTATTTGAGAAATCACTTATAGTATTTTAAAGTTACTTACATATGATTTTTGAGAAATACAGGGCAGATCCACAAAAGGTTTAGGGAGCAAATGCCCCCTGAAATTTTGTTTAAGAAATATTTATAATTGGATTGCAACCATATGCTTTAATTCAAAATAAATTATAATTATCATTAATCTATTTAAGTAGTTTGTACTTTGATTTGCTCCCATTGAAATTAATGTATATTATATATATTTTTTTAAATCTACGTTATATTTGGTTCCTATAAAATCTAAGAAAAAATGAAAAAAATAAATAAAAATAGAGTTAAACATCACATATTAACTACTTACTACTTCAAATAAATTTATTATTTTAACTCGTTAATATAAAAATTAAATAATTTAAGAATGAATAAGTTTTTAAGTAATTTTATTTATATTTGTAAGTAGTTTTATTTTTATTTTATTTTATTTAGGGCTATGTTTTTTTTTTTATCGTCTTGTTGTGGCATTTTATTTGTCTATGGCTTGATTTAAGCAATTAAACAGAAATTAGATTATAGTCGTCAATATATTGTATAACTGAAGCCATAGTTATTTTAGTTGTATTATCAAATCTATAGGGTTTGAGATGATTTCTTATCTTCGTTAGCACAAGTATTGTTTCGTTTTAATTATTTTTTAGCGATTTGATATACGTGTTTGTATTGATGTGTATTCTTAGTTTGGTCGATAAAATTATTATTATTTTTTTAAATATAACTTTGAGTATATTTGATATTTTGAAAGTATTTTTAATGGCAGCGTTTTAAAACTATCATCAAATGAACTTACACAGAATTTTTGTGGTCATCCCATATCGCTACAAAAGATGAAAATTAAGGTCCATATTTTAGAACCCAAACTGTTTTGTTCATTTTCTAGAGAGATTGTAGGCCCCGATAAAAAGCAAAGCGAGGAGCGGTGATAGGAAATCGTGTGTTCGCCATTGCACCCCTGAATCAGGCAATATTGAGTAAAAGCGAGTCGTCAGCGTAGTTGTATCGGAATAGATCATTGGCCCAGTGTAGATTATGCGTTCGAATTTTAATCGCCGTATAAGTCTTGTCAGTTTGGTATACTTAAAATCCTGAACCTGATAAATCGTTGTATATATATGAGATAACGTCGTATCTATGTCGAATAAGGAGAAGTTTTATTATTTATGTAAGTATGGTCATATAAAGCATTAAACGTCTTTTAAAATGAGTGTGGCAAAAGCAGAGCAGTCTCTACATTATTTGATTAAAAATGCATGTATTTGATTAAGAAGAGTTCATATTTATAAAATTTCCTCCTCTTCTTATATAAAATTTAATTTTATGTTGTTTTTTTACTTATAATTATCATTATTACATTTTTAAATTTTAATATTATTAAAAGTAAATACAATTTATAAATAAGTAAATATTACAAAATTAAAATTTATTTTTATTTTATATGTAATAAAAAAGAAAAAAAAAACTACAACAAATTAATTTCAATTATTTATACTTCTTCCAAACTGATATAGTGGACTTAAAGGTCATGACACAATGACACTTTTATGTTAACGTCTAATAAAAAGAAAAAAGTAAAAAATAAAAAATAAAAAATAAAGAAAAGTGAATGGTACGCGCCATCATGGAGAGTGGCGTTTATAGGGTTGGTAGCATTTAATGTTCACATATGTTGATAATGTATGTGGCGTAGGCCTCTCTTTGGTATAAATACTAACATCTATTTTTGGACTATAATTGTCCAACTAATTAATATCTACAATACAAAAGTTGTTTTATGCTATAACAAGTAAAAATGCAATAAAGTAATTAAATCAAACTAAGAATAAAAACACTTTTTTTTTTTTTTCTAACCATTTTCTAAGCGACGAGGTGATTTTATTTTTAATTAGTGACTTAAAATCACTCTCAATGTTCTTTCTATCAATTCGTTACCGATAAAATGGTTATTTTATATAAATGAGTTTTAATTTATTTTTAAACTGATTTATCATTGTTTGTGGTTTATTATCGTCTTGATATAATGGTTGGTTCTTCATCAGTTTATTATCGCATTTATTTATATATGGTGATTGACGGATACAAAATATATTGATCAAGCGTATATAGTCAGTCGTTGTTGTTAGTATATTGTAAAGAAACAGAGTCGTATTTATTATAGTCGTCGTATTATCGTATATTCTTAATTTAAATCGATAAAATTAAAAAAGTTTAAAAGAATAAACTGGTTTTTTCGTGATTTATCTTTGAAAATGGCAATAGTAAATTTCGGGAGTCATACACCCATATTTAAGTAAAAAAAAAAAGTTATCTAAAAAAATTAGGTATACTTTTTTTTGTCAAATGAATAATTTGACCATGCAGTATTACTTTTAATTGCGAGTACATAAAATTTAAATTATTTTTAACTAGTTATTATTTTGTAATTATTTTTAAATCAGTATGTGAAAATATTTTTTTAATAAAGAAAACGATTTTTTATAGTATATCAAAAAGTACCAAAACTGAATAAAAATCCATGAATTTATTAAAATTTATCAAAAATTCAATTACGTTTCAAAAATAATTCTAAACGAAAATAAGAAATTTGTTCATTAAAGTCTTAGTAATCTTTAGATTTTTTATAGAAATGTTTTAGGAAAATAAATAATTTTCCCGATAAATTTTCATTTAAAAGTTATCTATAATACAAATATAGCACCATTATTACACTTAGAAAATCAGGTTGTAACTTAATAGCTGTTTGATTAAAATTATACATTTACTTTTTTAAAACAATAAATATATAAATATTTTAAAAAATAATACAAGATGGAACTTAAACCCACCATCAGAAAGATATTTAATAATGTCAAATTAACAAAAATTATATAAATTCATTTTATTAGAATAATTTTAATATATGTTAGGATTATAAAATTAATTCGAGTCAAGAAAGGATTATAAAATTAATATATCAGTAAGTAAACTTCAATTTTATTTTTCTTAAAAAAATTAAAATTAAGTTTACTGATATAATATAAAATAAAAATAAATTCATAAAAATCCATTTAGTATCCACAGTAATTTTTTTATATACAGCTTTGGTTGTTGAGGTGGATTATGAACAGAAGAATATTAGTTGAAATAAGACCAAAAGTTTGGCCAATATATACTCTCATTATTGTATTTCTCTAAAAAAACCAGTAAATATCAAGAATGGTTGCCCGACCATGATCACAAAACCAACAAAAAATTATAAAGTAATTATTTAAGTTGAACTCTAACAGAATATTTTATATAGATTGAAGTTAAAAGTAATGAGTTTGATTAAATAAATTGTTTGGTGGCTGAGAAAAGGACAGAGAAAATCCAAAGGCATGTAGGCTCACCTAAAATTTTGACCATATCATATTCTTTGTATGCATGCTCAATCAATTGTTTCATTCTTGGGCATGAGAATGAGACTTGTGAATACCGCCTAACTCAATCATGATCCCCACCTTTTTCATTTCTTTATTTGGGAAATGTAGTATGATTTTTTTTTTTTTTTTACTTTTGTAATTTGTGGCTTGTATTTTTTTCTTTTTTAATCACATAGTGGTTGGGGTTAAGCAGAGGGTTTTTTTTTTTTACACCCACCCCAATCATACCTAATTGGGAAGGTTTTGAAAAATGTTAGAAATTTTTGTTAATTTGCTTTTTATGCTTTTATATGAATGTAAAAAAATCATGAATATTTTGAAATAAATTATTTTTGGTTGGTAAATATTTTAGAAAAGATCTCGGGAGATTTTTGGAACAATGTTTTTGTTGATTGGAATTAGCACTTTTGGCATGGAGAAATTCATAAATATTCTAAAAACCCTAGTTGACTTGAAATTCCAAATATTATACTAATACATAGATAGAAACATATAATCAAAATTATTAAAAACAATATAAGATGAAAGCATATTAGAGTTAATAAGCGTGATCAATCGGCTCAAAGCATATATTTGATAAACTATGGCTCTAGCGTTTGATATTATTTTTGTGACTAGAATGAAGGGTTTTGAAAGTGACAATAGTTGCCAAAACAGTGGAAACAAAAAAAAAAAAAAAATCTCCAAAACCTCATCCAAGAACCCCCTTGAGACATCAAATTCGGTTCAAGTCAAAGAGGAGGGTGCGAGATTACCTCATGTTTGTTTGAAGCCGGTCAGTAGTGAGTGCTTGAATCGAAGCGAACCAAGTCATAGGTTTGCCTCTAACAGTATTCACACGAAGAGTGGGTGACAACCATTGGCGTGGTCTTGAAGGGTCTTAGTCTTAGCCAGTCTTGAGTTCCAAGAGGAAGCAATCAGATCCACACCAAGAAGAGTTGTTCTTGAAGAACACTCTCTCTATTTATCTTGAATACCTTTCATGAGAGGAGTGAGCAAAATGAAACCAAGTCTTGTAGGTTTTTCATAAAGGTCATTTTATAGGAACCTTGGCTCATGGAAATATCTAAAGTGCCCCTCTCTTTGAGAGATGATAGGCTACACATCCACACATGTGTTATGGGCGTGTTCCTAATGGGCATGGCCGTGGAGCAGTCTGACACTATCTCTTAGTGAGGGCCTTCGAACCCAGGATTCCACTAATCTCGTAACATTCCATTCTCGAGATTGATCTCCCTCATATTTGGATTACATCCAAATCCATTTTGTATCAGCCTCACACTCTTCTAACTGTGTGACCCATTAGGTTCTCGATTATGTTGGCAACTTGATTCAATTATTAAATCAAGCAAGTCATGAGTGGCATCTAGTAACGCATCATGACCCCCAATTGACCGGAAGAGTCGGTGGTCTGGCTTCTTATATTCATAGACAAATATCGTGCAATTAAGTTATTTCACCCAAACTATACTACTTGGTTTTAGGTATGGACAATAAGGCTCCCACTAGGTGGCTATACCACGTTTAAGCTAGTGATATTAAGATTTTGTCCTTGGACTCATTACTCGTGGAGTTAATCACCCAGACACTTTTCACATTTCTACATAGGTTAGAGATTCTAGGTAATGATCTAGATGGGAAGCCATGGGTGTACTCTCCTCCCCAATGGGAATTGGCGAATCCTTTATTAGGTACTTGATTACCTTGAATACTCGAGTTATACTGAGCTATCACCTAAAGAGGCCTCGAGAGGCAACATGGATCGAGGTCAAGAAGTACATAATCAACATCGAGACTATGTTGAGCACCTCAAGTTTAGGATACATGCCATTCTTTAGGATGAAGACCGATCATCTACATTTAAATATGATTATCTCACAGTAGGTCTCCTATGTACATACAGCGTCCAAGATAATCCATATGATTGTCTCATAGTAGGTCTCCAATGTACTTAGCTACTTTTAGCAAGCATCCACATGTCAACTTTAATCAACTCATGATCATAGTTTATAAGATCCATTGCTTGATCCAATCAAGGAGTATGACATGTGCTAGTTTATACCGATTAACAATGTCCAGTCTCGTTAATCATATGACTAGGGATAATTTAGATACTAACATAATTGCATATGATAGGAATCTTATTATCATGATCTCATCATGATTTCCTTCATGTTATGTTATGTATCATGGACTCCATTAATTCGATTAAAGATCTATATCAATTCAACGTATGGATATCAAATTAATGAAGATGCCTTTAATAGTAATAAAGGACGCATAATAAGTCTTGAGACGATTGCGAGCACTTCTCTAATTCTCCTTAATCTAAACCCAATCTGCCTTTGTATCTCATACCTTAGGCAAGTAGATGTGAATCCTTCCTTTTGAAAAGGCTTAACCAGATATCGGACACATTATGATCAGCGGGCATTTCTCTATCTTAACATCATGATTACCAAAGATTTCTGAAATCAAATGGTATCACCTTAGTATAGTTTGGACCTTTGATGAGACCATAGTTCCTTTTGCTTTAAGTAATGGCTCCATTGTCATCCCCATTTGAAAGTATTAGATCAACAATGCTAGGGACCGCACAGTTCATAAATGAGCCACCTTGTTCGATTAAACTACAAAGAACATGGAACAATGATGTACTTTGATTCAATTATAGAATCCACAATCATCTCCTATTTGGAACTCTTCCAACTAACTGTGCCACCATTCAATGTGAACATTTAGCTTGATTGAGATTTGGAGTCATTTCTATCAAATTATTAGTTGTCATCTTACCATAAGATCCCTATCTCCATTAATCAAGAATACATCCATAGTCTTTCGAGTACTTGAAGTGTGTAACCAACCACTGTGGCGTCCCTCACTTGGGTCCGGTATCTGCTTGTGTCAGAGCATATGATATATCGGGTCTAGTACATAATATAGCATACATGATTGATCTTATAGTCGAAGCATATGGGGTCATACTCATGCTTGTCTTCTTATCTTGTGTCTTTGGACACATGGACTTCGAGAGGGTGATCCCACTCGACATGAGAATGTATCCTCTCTTGGATTGCCCTATGCTAAACCTCTTTAGCAACTAAGCTATGTATGTAGACTGTGAAAGACCAAGCAACCTTCTCGGTCTATCTCAATAGATCTAAATCCCCAATGATTAGGTTGCTTCTCCAAAGTCTTTCATGGAGGAAAACTTAGATAACCAATATATATTGACAAATTGTAACATTGAGACGTCGTTTCCAATAATTAATATGTTATCCACATATAATACTAGGAATACTACTACACTCCCACTAACCTTCTTGTACACACAAGCTTCATACGTATTTTGTGAGAAACCAAACTCTTTAATTGTCTCATCAAATCGAATATTCCAACTTCTAGATGTCACACACTTAGAAGAGTGTGGGGTTGATATAAAACGGATTTGGATGTGATCCAAATATGAAGGAGATCAATCTCTAGAATGGAATGTCATGGGATTAGTGGAATCCCGGGTTCGAATGCCCTCACTAAGAGAGAGTGCAGACTTAGGCTTGTTCATGGGCTTAAAGCCCATGAGGGAACACACCATAACGCATATGGACGTGTGTACCTTATAATCTCTTAAAGAGAGGGGCACTTTAGTCATTTCCATGAGCTAGGGTTTCCCTATAAAAGGACCTTTATGAAAACCCTAACAAGACTAAGCCATTTTTGTCCATTCCTTTCATGAAGGGTGTTCAAGAGAGATAGAGAGAGCGTTCTTCAAGAACAACTCCTCTTGGTGAGATAGGGTTTTGGCTTCCCTCTTTGAATCAATACTTGGCTAGCACCAGGACTTCTTCCGAGACAGTTGCCTTGGAGGTTGTTCGCTCCACTCTTCATGTGGATACTATTAGAGGCGAACCTAGGACTTGGTTCGCTTCGGTCTTTGCTACCCCGACCATTAGATCGGTTTTTTGAAACCAACACAAGGTAATCTCGCACCCTCCTCTTTGGCATGGTTATTATTTCGAAGTCCTTGGGTGGGATTTTGGAGAATTTTTTTTTGTTTTCGCTGTTTTGGCAACTATTGTCACCTTTAAAACCCTTAAGTGGTATCAGAGCATGGACAAAGTGTAGCTCGCACTAGATTGGCTACACCACATCTAGCCCAAGTGATATTAGCTATTGTACCCGGACTCATTACTCATCAGTTATGCACCCAAAGACACTCTTCATGACATTTCCACTATGGAAAGAGATTCTTGAGTAATGATCCCGACAAGAGGCCATAGGTGTACTCTCCCTGCAGTAGGGTAAGCGAACCCTTTGTTGGCTACCTAATTACCTTTAGATACCTTAAGCTATACGAAATGATCCACGAAGCGACCTCAAAGCTGACATGGATCGAGGAGTAAAAATACGGGGATCAACATCAGGAATATCCTTGAGCACCTCAAGTCTAAGGATACATGCACCGTTGATATGATGAGACAATGTATACATTTAAATAGATAATCCATATGGTATCTCTCCACGATGAAGTCAAATGTGCTGGTACTCATAACAAACATCACATGTCAACTCTAATCAACTCATGATCATAGTTTATAAGATTCACTACTTGATCCAATCAAGGAGTATGACATGTGCTAGTCTATCTAGATTAACAATGTCCAGTCTCGTTAATCCTACGACTAGGGATAATTTAGATACTAACATAATTGCACATGATAGAAATCTTATTATCATGATCTCATCATGATTTCCTTCATGCTATGTTATGTATCATGGACTCTATTAATTTAATTAAATATCTATATTAATTCAACGTATGAATATCGAATTAATGAAGACGCCTTTAATAGTAACAAATGACGCATAATAAGTGCTAAGGGCGATTGCCTTTGGAGCACTTCTCTAACATAGAATATTAATGTTTTTAGTTTTGCAGCATATTGATGAATATTGATTTGATTTTTTGTCGCTGATCAAATATATTTTACTTGTTTGAATCGTCCTCACACAAATAAATGCGCCTGACGACGACAGACAAGCGCCCGCCTTGAAGATGACAACAAGCGGATGTTGCGTGAGGCAGCAGCAATATCACGCCTGGGAATGACTAAAAACAAGAAAAAACAAATAAAAACCTAGATCTTGTGGAATAACCACTGAATTGAGGAAGAAGATGATGGAAAGAGGTGTAGAGGGGTGATTTTAGGCCAATACCAAAAAATCACCCCTCTTTGCTTAAAGGAAAAAGAAGCTAGGGTTTTCTAATTGAAATCTATATTTGGAAAGTTGATTTGGTATTCGCTATGCATATAAGTTCCTTAAGGCTGTATATATGAAGTGGGCTTTTGAGGGCCTGATTCGTGCCACAGTAGGCTGAGTTAAAATCAACAAAATTTATATACACCTAAGTTCCTACTGCTGCTTGAGTAGTCGAGCTCACTGCCAGTATAGTGAAGTACAAGGAGTCGAACACGGGGATGAGTTTCATCAGGAATGATTGCATAAGTGCACGAAAGGTAAGACTTTCTATTTGGACTTTTGGATTTTGTTTCAAAAAAGCAGTGTGATGAGTTTGAAAGCTGAATAAGCGTAAGCGAAAGCGAAGTGTGAAAGTTAACTTTGAAGATTTAGGTCACTAACTTGGTAACTTAGGGCAAATAAATTGTCCTCGGGTTTTATCCTCGCGTTATGACAAGCAACCTATAGTCAAGCCTACTTGGGATCTATGTTTAACTATGACACAACCCTGAAACCACTCTATTTGAGTTAACACGGGTAACATACATGTATGGCCTCTTTACGGTTTGAAACCTAACATTAAATATGTTCGAGTGGCTCGTAGAGACCATCTAAAAACCACCAGTGCATCCCCAGCAATAAGTATGCCTTGTATCCTAAACATAGTAAGTATTGTACGAATCGATAGCATTGATGCTATTCAACCCTATTTTGAGAAGATAAGTAAACCACTGATACACAGCTTTTAATACAAGGAATGACATGTATGCCCCACCGCAGTAGCTTCCTTTCTCTTCAAAGAAAAGAGCAGCGAGCATCTCTTGAGTTGTCATCCTCAAGAGGGTGTTTATGACCCAGAAAATAAGAGAAGGAGAGAAGAGAGAAAAGAAAAACCTAACTAAAGCTACGAAAGATATTTACAAAAAAACTTACCAAAATTGTTTCCTCGATTTATTTTGCTGTTGCTTAGGGTTACAAAATGGGAGGGGCTTATAGGCCGCAGTGTATGAAAATACCACAAAGCCTAACAATTTGGCTAATTTTAGGGACAAGAGAGTAATACGGGAGTGGAAATTGGTTGTTAATTCTAGCCAGTGAATTTATTTAAGGCTCAAAATTTCGCTAGGCGAATTTCGCTAGTAGCGAAAATTTACGCTAGCTAGCGAAATCACCGAGATAGCGAAAATGCAAAATTTCGCTAGAGCGGTGGGCTGATTTCGCTAGGTACTTGAAGTATGTGGCAATGCAAATTTATACAGGAGCAGTACTTTAGCGAAAATCTTGGAGTGCAGCGAAAATTGTCAATTTAGCTAAGATTGCGAAATTTTCGTAAGGTGCAAGTACCGCCAATCGGCGGAATTTTAAGCAATCTTAAGCGAAATTCACAGGATTTCTTGATTCATCAGCGCATTCTTCAGTCCTCTCTTGCATTGATTTTCTTAAAGCTTGCCTTCATTCTCTCCTTGATTTATGGTTTTGCTTGATGGTTGATGAATGGGTTAAATCTTCGATTCATCTTATATCTCGATATTGAACTCTAAAGCACGCAAAAACGCAAAACAACCAAAAATACCCTCTAAACGGCATAAGTGAAACTAAGAAGACTTGAACACTTCAATTGGCATAAATGACATGATTAGTGCGCAAAAAGCACTCAAAACCTATCTAAAATAGGGTTCAAAATAGCACTTTTTGGGCACTAATCACACCCCCCAACCGAAACGTTGCTAGTCCCTTAGCAATGCAAAAACAAAAAGGAGATGTATGTGGTGAATTTCAAAAAGGTTATGATTCAAAAAGGTTTATGTACATATAAACGATATCCTTAACACGAAAAATGGACACGAGTTTAGCTTAGACATGAGAGAGCTAAAACCATACAAGAACAATTTTAGGTCAATATTGGTTCCATGATTCGCAACTTGAATTTCCACCTAAGTCTAATGGTTCCTTATATAACCAGATTACACCAATAAATTGCAAAATTTGTCCCTCCCCCGACTGTAGCGTAGCGCCAAGGCATTTGAACCTAGATAAGGATAGTTACACATGCTTTCTTTATTCGACTATCTTTGTAGGATGCAATGTAAAATTCGGCTTCACGAAAGTCGGAATTGAAGGTCCGCAGATGACTCCCAACCAATAAAGGTTTAGGGCATCAAGCGAAAGGATCCATGACCACAAGCTCCACGAGCTTCACCGGACTCGAATCCTTGAAAATCAAACACCTATAATTAGTTAGACTCTACCTATCCACCCATGTAGCAGACACTAAATCGATGACTCCCGGTAATTGGGCTTAGGGCATCGGGTTTTGGGCTTTCGCCCTTGCACCCACGGATGGTGCTCGGGTTTTGAAACCCAAAACTTCACGATTTTTATTTTCTTTTTCTTAACTCTTTTTCTTTATGCCTTTTTTTTTTTTTGGAAGACTACATTGGTCTTCAAATGTGAGTAAAAAACCTATCCTAGGTTGCCAGCATGCTGGCGAAGCTATAAGCGAAAGGAAGTAAACAAATTCATAGCCTATTGGAACAATCTGGAGTGCAGTGTGTGAATTAGCATAAGGGAGAAATTTTCAAGTTGAGCATCTTTGGGCATGCCCGACCAAAAATTATTTCAAACATGGAATTTGTTCTAACATAAAGGTGACAAACAGGGTTTCAAATTTCCATTTAAGCGATTCAATTATTCCAATTGGAAGCAATTCAATTGTCAATTGAAAAGCAAAAAACAATTACATAAGATGGAAACTATGAGTATATGCAAAAGTGTATATATATATATATATATATATCTTAGAATAGCACTGATATACTTGAATGGCTAGTACATGCATACAGCTAAACATACAAAAATATCACTTTACTACTATGGCTAATACATAAATCCTAATCAAAATTAGTAAAGGAGTTGATAAAGTTTGGTAACTATACAAAAACATAAAAGAAACCTAACCACCTCCAACTGCTTGTGGTGGTGGTAGATACAAAATTTCTTGTAATTCTTTGCTTGACACATATCGAAGATTCTTTGGGCAAGCGAAAGCTTAGAAATCTCTAGGGTCGGATGTCAAATCGAGCCCAGGCACCTGTAAACAATATACCATGCCATATAGGCAGTTGCTTGTGCCTTTGATGTAGTGGCAAACATGTCTGAGAGCCCTTTGATCTCTTGAAGTTACGCATGGCATGCGAGTGATGGAGTTGGACTTACCTTTGGGAGTAGGTCTTTGTTGGTTTTGATTTTCTTTGCGGTGTGGGCGGTATGTACATAGTTAGGCGAGGGGGTACTAGCGGTGGGTTGTTTTTGGGTTAGGCGCGATGGCACTGGTAGTGGTGATGGGGCTCTTCCATTTCTTCCTCTCCATTAAACTCCTCGGTCCCGGCATTAGGAGGTTTCTTCTTCCTTTTTTCCATGGCCCATGTTCTACACACATGGTGTAGGGCCTGTGGATCCTCGGGAGGAGGATCGCCTGCTTTGGATTCCTCTTTGAGTCCTCTGGGCGCAATTGAGGCACATTCTACATTAGTGTCCAGTCAAGCCTCTTATCGGGTCTCCTCCTCTTGATGAACAAACTGATTGGTGAGCTTTGAGATGGATTCCTGCAGGATGTCCAATTTTTGATCAATTTCACTTTGGAACCCATCAAATTCCTTGTTCATGGAGCTCTCAACTGTCTCAGTTTCTTGATTGGCACAGACGATCACTACCCTTTGCTCCTACATGAAATTGTCACTTGTTTGCTCAGGTCGGGATGAAGCTGTTCGACGAGAGGGGATAAGGGTGGTGGTTGTTGTGGCTGAGGAGTTGAGGTAAAATGAGGAGAAGCAGGAGGTATATAAGTTGAGGGAACATTATAGACGAGGTGCACTCATCCATTGGTCTATATTTCCTCATAGACCTATATGGGTTTAGATTTCTCTCTGAGTTCTTTGCCCTTTGCCATGGAAGGTTCACATAGTCCTCATTTATCTTATAAGCTCTAGGGTTACCTCTTTGGTATGTGCTCTCTCCATATATGGGGGGATCCATTTCTCAATTCAAACCCTTCGGAAAATGCAATCTGCGGTTGAAAGTGAGCCCTGCAAAACAACACGAAGCGATCTGCGGCCTTTTTTTTTAACGATGAAATAAAACTAAAATATGGTATCAAATGATAAAAGGAAATTCACCAAGACTTGTGATAGGGATCTGAGTGTTCCCTGAAACTCGTCACTTGCACTAAGGCACCGTCCGTAGCGCCAGTTGATTCGTGCCACGGTAAAATTTGAGTTAAAATCCAACAAAATTTATATACACCTAAGTTCCCTCTGCTAGTAATTCGAGCTACTGTTGTTATAGTGGTCTAAGGTCGAACACGGGGATGGGTTTTCATCCAGGAATGATTTGCATAAGTGCGCGAAGGTGAGACTTTCTATTTGGACTTTTTGGATTTTGTTTCAAAAAAATGTAGTGGGACAGGAGTTTGAAACCAATAACCAGAAAAACTAAAAACGGCAAGAAAAGTTAACTTTAGCAGATTTGTGTGTCACTAACTTGGTAACTTAGTAAGGCCATGTTCCTGGTTTATTCTCAAGTGCTATGACAAGCAACCTATAGCTGTCCAGCCACAACCTGATCTATGTTTAACTAGCAAAACCTAACTCAGAACCACCCAGAGCAATACGTAACATACATCTACGGCTCCTTTACGCTGAAACCCCATCATTAAATATCACTGGGGCAAGCCTCAGAAAGTTCATCTAAAACCACGCTGCATCTGTGTACAATACATGCACCGTATCCCGTGAGAGGATCAAACACATTCCACGCTATCTACTGATGAGAAGATAGGGCCATAAACATGACTGTGAGTTTCATCACAAGAGGACAACATGCATGTGTCCCACCACTGCTAGCCTTCTTCAAAGAAGAGGTTTAGTGCCAAGCATCTCTTGAGTTGTCATCCAAGCAGGATGTTTGGCACAAGAAAATAAGAGAAAGAGGAGAGAGAAGAGAAAAGCAAAACCTAACTAAAGCTAACAAAGATATTTACAAAAATAAAAACTACTAAAATTATTTCAATTTGTTACCATTAGTCGCTAGGTTACAAAACGGAAGGTCATAGTATAGGCCACCCAATGTATGAAAATACCACAAAGCCTAAATAATTTGGCTAATTTTAGGGACAAGAGAGTAATGTCCAAAATCTGAAGCCTGCTGCACACTACAAAAGTTGAATTTCGCTAAGGCTCGCACACTTCATGCAAATAGGTTTCAGAAGGCTTAGGTATTTTCGCTAGCCAGCGAAATCACTGGAGACAGCGAAAATGCAAAATTTCGCTGGGGGGTAGCAGGATTACATTAGCTAAATTTCACTAAATTAGCGAAATTTATGTGAGAAGTTTTAAAATGCAAATTTCGCTAGAATGCGATTTCAATGAAAAATCTGGTCTAGCGAACACTTGACTTTCTGCAGATTGAAGTAAATTCGCTTAAGGTCACAGTTCTCGCATCCCAAATAAATTTTCGTAACTTAGCTTAAATTCCCGATTTGTCGATTCATCACCGCATTGCTTCGGCAATTCTCTATCAGACATTTTTTCTTCACTTTAAGCCATTCTCTTGATTTATGGTTTGCTTCGATGGTCACGAATGGGTTCAATCTTCATGATTCACATCTTATATCTCTTCGATATTGAACTCCTAAAGCACGCAAAAACCCTCGGTAAACAACCAAATAGTCCCAAAACTAGAGGCGGAAACTAAGAAGATTTGGAAGACTTAATCAAGAGGAATGATTGATGATTATGCGCAAAAAGCACCCCAAAACCCCATCTAAAATTAGTAGGTCTGCACAAGACTTGGGCACTAACTGGGCCTCACTGGCAAAGGAAAATGTTTTGTGTGATATATATAAGTTTTGTAAAGAAAAATTAGACAGAAAAGTCTGTAATGGCAGCCTTATATTTGTATTTTGTTAAGAGTATTTTTCATGTAGAGAATGTATCACTTTCGAGAGAAAGTTTATGAGAAAACAAGTGGTACTCATTGAACTAAGCCACTTAAAAGATTCTTCATAGCAACGACATTATTAAGGATGAGCCTTTGAGTATGTAAAATTGAGACTATGTTTGTAATTGTTTACTTCTTAGTAGATTGTGTTGGAAAATGTGAATGAAACTAACGTGATACACTACTTAGGGAAAAGGTTTTACCATGTTCAAAATCCTAGGAGTCTCTTAGAAGCCAAAATGTTTGGTATTCTTGGAGTTGAAGAGTTGAGTCTCTCTTTTGTGAAGTCTATATAAAGAGTGTAAGAGTCTTTAGGATCAAACGTATTGAAGTTTAGTGTGTCTCAAGTTTTCCTTCCTTCTCCTTCCTTCGGTGATAGAGCAAACTCATTTTTAGTTCATCAAAGTAGCTACAAAGTGCTTTTACTAACCATTCGATAAACCGATTTATCCTAGGAAATAAACACCTTCGGAATATCAAAGCACCAATAGAGAAGACGAATTTGTTTTTAAGAGATTGCGATTTCACAAGACTTGATTGTTCTCCTTCATTTTCTATGTTTTAAGAATGTAGGCTGAAATTTTATGCAATATAAACATATTGCATAAACCGATTAGTTCCAAAGAAAAATTAAATAAAATAACAAAACTAAAACAACAGAAAAGGAGGAGGAATGACCGACACTACAAGAAAAAAAAACATATGGTGATGTTTATTATAAATCACCATAAATAGAAGGTGTCACTACAACATAGCGTCACCTTATCCACTAACACCATAATGGGTGCCAATAGGTGACACATTTGAAAGTGATAGAAAAGTAAATTAATTGGTGATACATTTGGAAGCGAATACTATCAAATTGATATGAATATCATGTCTCTTAACACCTTCCCTCACGTGTGGCCACATACCTACAAGTGGAGAGTCAAACAAACAAAATAGAGTCCTTCATGGACTTTTAAATAATCAAATAAGGATTCAAATTGCACCATATCAAGCTCTAATACTATGTTAAACTACCAAATAGCTTGTAGGATTTGGATTTACTATGTGTAAGACCCGAGAAAATTCTAATTTTCTGGAGAAGGGCAAAATGGTCATTTTGATCAAAATCAAAAAAATTTCTAGATCTCGGATGATGAAATGTACTTCCTATCTAATCGCCTCAAGAATCTAGCTACTTCACGCGAATTTCGAGACAATACTTACGCTTTTCGAGGTATCTGTCTAAAATATAAAAACTGACTTGTGATATGTGATGTGACAAAATTACCACTACATGTTATTCATAGTATCACATGTTGTATGATTAGTGAGAAGATGAGATGAATGGCCTAGATCAAGAGCCAGTGTTAAAATCAAGACAAAAGTAGGGACACATTGGGAATTATGTAATGTTTACTAAGAATACACAAATGCTAAATAGTCTTTCTCCATTATTTGAAAGCCAAAAACGCAAGTGTGGGCCAAAAAGGTGCGTAAAGTTGGGTTTGAAATTTAGAGAGAGAAAGTGTGCCTTCTTTAGATTTTCGCCACTTCGACCGGGTCGGCTCTCAACCCAGCAAGAAGCAGCCGCCGACGCGCGAGGGCCACGCGTGGACACCGACATCGCCATGGAGTTCCTCAATAACCCAAGAGGTAGATCTTTTTCCTACTTAAGTGTTATTCTTGGCTAAGAGCCATATAAATGGTCAGATGTTCTGAGGCTTGATTAGCTGCAGGTTTTCGTCTCAAACATTTGAACCGAGTGGAGAAAATCCTCGCTTGTCGTGGGCTGTCTGCCAACTCAGAGCTTACCTATTCACACGAATAGTGACGGATTTTTCGTGATTTTATGATACAGAGTGCTTCAAATGAGAATTGTTTAGATTTATTAATTAGCCCATGTGAGCTAATTTTGAGTATATTGCTGTGAATTTGCATAACATGATTTATGTGGATTAATTATGTTATATATACATGTTATATATATATTAGCATGAGTTTGTCGGGATTGGCATAATGCATTCCATATGCACCGGGGGGCACCCTAGAATACTAGGATGGGAGTGCATGACACAGAAAGGAAAAAACAAAAACGAAATGTTCAGAAAGGAATTTTCGAATGAAGATTTTTCAAGAATCGCTTCGAGAGTCGTCCAACGCATCACTCTCGACGAGGACCATGACCGGCTTCAAGCGTTATCTAGCAATTCGCCTCGGAGGGTAATCCAATATATTTACCGAATCTCAGTAGTAAGTTTTCGAGAACAAAAAGCTTTTGTTTTGAAACTAGATTTTACCATATTTGGCTTGCATGTGTGAAAGAGCCTGCGAGGACTCGATATTACCGGTTCGTGCATGTAAACACTGGCAGGTTCATGTAATTGCTTGATGTGATTGTTTGCCATGGCTATGTGAACTAGTGGGGAGTAACCTAATGTGTAGGAAATTTTCACTCATCAAGCCATTTCACCCCGTTTAAATCACTATCATGCAGATGTAATGCACAGGAGTGACGAATGTCACACACAGAGGCCGCATTTAAGAAAGACAGAATAGGACTTTAATAGAGACTTTTTGTGATAACATATATATTAAGAAATTGTACATTTTAATATATGTTGAATAAAGAGTAATTTATTAACTCTTTGAACTATTGTAGATAGTTGATGTGATTTTGTAGAGTGATCATGGCTAGCCCAAGTAGCCATTATATTACTCTTCGCATGTGGACCCCCGTAGGTGGTCATTGTAAACCCAAGCTGGGGACAAAGCCAGATTGCGGCAGAGCTCCCCGTACAGCGAGACTCGCCCGATTTTACGAGCAGGTTCGTTACCCAACTACGAATATCTCCGTATTGGATGTCACAACAAGACACCCCTGTCAGACCCCAAAATATACCCTAAGAAGTTTTCTGACTCAGTGGGTATATTATAAGGTAAATAGGAATTTTCTAGAAATAAATTGAGAAACCTGAAAGCTGAAGAAGATGGTGGCAAGCAATTCAGGGCTCTTTTGCAAAAAGGGATATGAAAGTCATAAAGAGGAAGAGATGGGGTTAACTAGAATATGCATAAAGTTAGAATTTTCAAGGGAAGAATTCATGGGCCAAATTGCAATTAGAGGAAGTTAACCCAAAACGGTAGCTTTATTCAAATAAACATGGCCTTAACAAATCCATGTTTTAAAGACCAAAATTGGTCCTATTTGAGAGAGAAAACGAGAGAGAGGGGAAGAGCAAAAGGAGAAGAAGAGTGAAGAGGAAGAGAGAAGAAGAGAAGAGAGCAAGACGAGGACCAAAAGGTATGGATCTAACCTCGATATGAATTTATTATGTGAATCACATGGATTTTGTATACGAGATTCTGTAGAGGTTTATGCTCCAAATTCAGGGTTTGTTAGATTTCTCCAATTCAAAGATTTATTGTAGGTAGGGTTGGTAAATACCTAAACTAATAAGAAAAAGTAGGGAATCTTATGGCTTATGATTCATTATACAAATATTAGTAATCGAAGCTGTGGCTTCAGAGTAAACCAACAAACTTTAGTCATATTCTCAGAAGGTTAAGACCCATATTGAAACTTTATGGGGAGAAATTCAAGGGAAAAAGGCAGGTTTGAAAGCAAGAAGATATAAGAAATGAAAGATGAATTGAATAGGAAAAAGGGATTCCAAGGTGAAATTGGAATGGTTGAGGTGCGAGGAAGCTGCATGCCACAGGGAGTGATCCATGGATTAAAGCGAAGGAAAATATCGTGAGGAAAACACCCATTCTCGGGCATTCTGTGTCTTCTACAGGTAGAAGTGTTCTACCGGTAGAACTTGATTCCGGGTCATTTTTGGCCAAGTCCCACGGTAGGTTAAGTTCTACCGGTAGAACTTGTTCTGGCTTTTCCGCTCATAAGTTTTCAGATTTTGGCCATAACTTGCCTATTTCTTATCCGATTTGAGGATTCAAGTGGCTACGTAAACTAGACTTCATGAGAACAAACCTATTTTATAGGTATCTCCAAATCTCTCCTGACTCTAGATAGCTTAAAATTCACTCAAAGGGGCCATGCAAGGTGCTCATTTCCCCAGAGGATCGGGCTGATTACAGAGTAGTCCGAGCCACTGTTTTTCAGACGTATTCTGAGCCTCATTGTTCGATTCGTGATTCCAATTTAATCGAACCCTTATCACCTACTTAGCAGGAGCACAAATAACCAGTGTCAAATGAATATGGAGAAATGTACTGAAAATTATTATTGTAACTATCCTTTTTAAATTCCAGAAATCGACTAGTTAAGTATGAAATGCCATAACTCAGCCTGACGATCCGACTGGATCATTGATTCCCAATTCCTGGGTAACGTAGATTCATAAGAATAAGAACATGATTAAGGTGTGATTACATGCTCATCATACCACTAATAGTGATTTGAACATCCACAGAACGAGCAATGTGGCTAATAATGCTCTACTATAAGATAGTAAGTTATCGAACTCATATAATTGTAAAATTGCTCAAGACCGCTTATTAATGACACTCAAGACTCTCTTGATCTGTGGTTTCCTCGCACATTAAGATTTCTAGATTTTATTCATATACGACGGGCACTCTCGACCACGCTCCATTACTAGTACTCTAAGATTCTCGATTAGTGCTACTAAGACTCTTCAGCCGACCGTGCTTCCAAGACACCAGTACTCTACTCTCCGACAAGGCGACGACACTCCGATCTCAGACCGTAATTCCTCTGGTGACTTATCAGGCTGTGTCCTACTCATTCAGACACGGGTCTAGGTAATCTAAATAAATTATATGATAAGACTCCGAACAAGAATGTCAAAGAACCCAATATGATACAAAGATCCGAATGTACCTGGCCGTACCTCCAGATATGTTCCGTGAAAATCACTCTGCACCTCAGATTCAGCATGTGTTATCTACGGTACCCTGATCATGGGATGGTTCAGAACACTCACGCACTCCCAGACTGCTTAAGTTCCTGGTTTGAACTAATGGTACTCCCAGATTTGAAAGAACCTATAAATTCTACCTGAGGTCCGACATATAAGTCCAAAAGAGCACTCACTTGGGATCCCCGTATCTAAGTGAAACAAGCATAAGTCTAGTAAGCATCTTGGCAGTACTCTCAGATCAAGACAATAAGTATAAGCTCCAGAGGGGTACCCACGGTACTCTCAGATCTAAGAATAAGTACAAATTCAGAAAATAAGTACAAGTCCAAGAATAACTACAAGCATTCTCGTGATAATGAATCAGATCCTGGTGGCCTCACAGGGCTGGACTAATGTCCGTGATCCCAGATAAGTCCTCAGAAGACGACGGTGACTCCCGCATCCGGGATGTTCCAGATCCAAGATAAGTCCCGGTGAAGACTTACTGCACCCCATGTGATCGCAGTCACATAAGTCCCGTATTTGTATAAGTCCTCCAGAGTAATCACAAACTCATGCATCCGAAGGTCCCGTGATCTCAATAAAGTCCCGTAGCACCCACGTACTCCCGCCCATGGGGTCCGACCGGAGGTTCGTAGTACTCCACGTGCTCTTGGTATTTGATTAAGTTCAGAGGCGCACCATTGTGGTACTCTGTATCAAGAATAAGTACAAGTTCTGGTGAGGGTGAACTACGAGTACTCCCGATTCAGCAGATAAGTATAAGTCCGCTGGTACTCTAATGAAAGTACCTCCCGTATATGGAATCTCTGCTTATGTAGCCCTACGAGTACTTTTGTACCGAAAATGTTCAGAGTACCTACGGTACTTCAGAT
Organism: Tetrastigma voinierianum; assembly: GCA_016808115.1. NCBI lineage: Eukaryota > Viridiplantae > Streptophyta > Magnoliopsida > Vitales > Vitaceae > Tetrastigma > Tetrastigma voinierianum. The sequence continues at coordinate 52,993 of JAEQBH010005212.1, forward strand.
CCGAACACAGTAATAAGTTCTGTGAATCCCGTGATAAGATCCGTAAGATAAGAAATAAGTCCCGTGATACAAGTATAAGTTCGTAAGACAAGTATGTCTCAACAAGCAAGTATAAGTTCCGTAAGACTGTATATACTCGTAGAACAAGTATAAGATGCGAAGTACCAGTATAAGTTTTGTAGTACCTATGGTACTTCATATATGACAAGTTCCGGTGAAACTAAAGATAATGCTCCGCAGACAATCTCGCGATATCACTGGTGATCTCCGAACAAGTGTAAACTCGTAGATGGCGTTAATTTTTGTGAACTCCACGTGGAGATATGAGATGATCTAAATATCAATACGTGTTTAAGTACCTCTCAGATAAGCATAGGTTCCAGAATTCTACTGAGATCGAATAAGTATGAGCTTGAGATAAGTATACGTACATGAATAAAAGATCAAATAAAAATATTATAATGAGAAATCAATAAGAATAAGATCCACGCTATGAGTATAAGATCCAATATAGGCTCCACCATAAGTGTAATCTCAGTGCAAAGTATAACAGGCATAAGTCAAGATCGTTTATAAGGAATCGAATAAGTATAAATATGGATCCCAAGTGGGGAGACATAAGCATTCTCACAGTCACAAGGTACAAGCAGAGAATGGTAATTATTTTGATGACACTAATAGGAACCCTAATTTAAATCTAGAAACATGAGTTACGTAAAAGAGATGAATTGATGCCTTGCTTATCAGATATGTCTAAGTTTGCCTGGTCATGATTTGACCCGTTATATACCGGATTATATGAATTCATGATGATTTTGATATCTGTTTTCGCAGTAAGTTTATCATGATTCACTTAAATGCATGTATCAAAATATGTTATAAGATATGCTTCTCCCACTAAGCTGTAAAGCTTAGCACGGGTTTTAACCCGTAATGTATAAGATATCAAGAACATCCGCATACAGCTGGGCCAACACACTTGTAAGGGTTCACTACATGTTAGGTTCCGTGCTCGATTTAATGTAAAAAGTAAAGCCTTAGAATATTTGTAAACGGACCTGAATGATATTGTAATTTGCGCGAGTATGATGTGGGCCATAACTCACAAAGGCATTATTTCTTTAAAAAAAAAATCGTGTAAAGAGTCCCAAGATTTATCCGCGCGTCCCGACTCCTGGCTCGATCCGCCAATCTGCCTGGCCCGGGATCGTGACACCTGGGCTGGGGGCATCACACTATGCATATCATGCCATGCCTTTTAACACTTGTGAATATGTGATTGATTAACTCATAAATTATCTAAAATTATAATAATAAATTATTTATTCTAAACTTATCTAAACAAAATATAAAATATTCTTTTCTATAATTCATTTGGAAAGAGTTTTTTAGAAATTGTTAAGTATTTATAAATATTACAACTTAAAAAATTATTTCTAAAATAATTGACCAATTAAACAAGAAATAAGATTATGATTTAAACAAAAACAAAGTAAATCACTTCATTCCAAAATTATTCAACTAAATATATTAAAAATATGCTTTATAATTACTTATATAGAAATATCAATAATTATGTGATTATTATTTAAAAACAATACAGAATTCAATTCATAAATAAAATTGTTGAAACAAAATATATTAAAATATTCTTCTCGAAAGAGTTTTATAATTTTTCAAGTATTTATAAATATTACAACCTTAAAAATTTATTCTTAAACAATTGAACATTTAAAGAAGAAATAAGATTATTATTTAAAGAAAAATATAATAAATCACTTTATTTCAAAATTATCTAAAAATGATATATCAAAATATTATTCTCTCTATAATTACTTATACGAGAAATGACTAAGATAGTAAATTATTTTGTTATACATAAAAACAGATACTTATTTTTTAGATAGAAAATGAACTTTATTTATTGATTTATTGTACCTTATTATATTTGAGATATCAAAGAAATCATTTTTTATATTATTTTATTGTGATGATACTTTAAGTAAAAACTCTCATAGGTTTATGGATGCAAGAAAATATTGAAGAAGATGATGGTTCGGGTTATGCAATAAAATTTATATATCAATGATATGCAAAAAATACAAACTACTTGCATTTTATAGTCTTTATAATACTTACTAGTATATATATATAGTATATATATATATATAAAAATAAATGACCATGTTATAAAATTTAAAATTTTGTACATGGTGTCACTTTCAGAAAATGACACCATAAATCTGAAAAAAAAAATCAATATGATGCCACTTTCAAAAAACACAACAATAGTTGGTCTAAAATTCGCACTGTACAACTTTTCAACCACTCCAACACAATTTATTTTAATTTCATAAGGTCAATTTCTTCATTTATTGACAACCCTTATGAACTTTAAGTCATACGATGTCATTATTTTAACTTATGACAATTAATTATTTTTTTGTAGTATTATGAAGTCTTGGTGGATAGTTCACATACTCTGTAAAATAAATTTACCTTCTCTTTCTGTTTGAGATTTTCAAAGATGAATTTGTTTCTTAAGATAGTTGACACCATTAATGTATCGCAAAAACAATTTGCATTCACTCTAATGAGATGAAAATTGTTTGCTCCATCATTGAAGGAAAGAATGAAAACTTGAGACTCACTAAACTTCAGTAAGTATGATCTTAAAGACTCTAACACTCTTAAGATAGGCATTACAGAAGAGAGACTCTGACTCTTAAACTCCAAAAATGTCAAATGTTTTGGCTTCTTAGAGACTCATAGGATATCGAACATCATAAAAATTCTTGTTCAATGTATTACGTTAATTTCATTCACATTTTTCAATAGATTGCTCAATGTTTGGATGTGGCTCCATGGAATAGATTGTAAGATTTTTCATTAAGTGGGCTTCATTAATTGAAATTAACCTGATTGGAGTTCGCTCCACTATGAGATTATCTGGGCTTCTTAATAAAACATACTGGTCGGTTAAGGTAGTCAGAGTACCTACCGACCTGCGGATGAGAGGGCCCGTGGTCGAACTCAATATACATAAGGCCCAAGTCCCTCCCAAACCCTAAGTGATACGCAGCATAATTCTCACATACAGTTTTTCTGAGAAATATTTTCTGAGATAAGTGAGAGGCATTCTCATTAAGCCAGATTCATCAAGGGTCAATTGGGAGAAGATCTTGAGGTCGTTTTCTTTACAGGTCTTCATCGATTCCTCATCAAGAAGAAGACAACAATGGATTCCAAATCGTGTACGTAATTTGCGCTTTTTCTCCATTAAATTACGCTGGCTCTAACATGGTTATCTAGAATGATGTAATCAAGATTCGGGTCAAAGAAATGAGCCAACCATGATTAGAATTCAAAATATGGAATTGGAGAAAATTTTTTTGCTCTTTATGAAAAATACAAGATTCTGGTCTGGGGCTTCGAAGTTTATAAATCCAAAATTAAATATTTTTGCATATTTGGAATCTACACGACGACTATCACATCGTGGCGGCCCGTCACGGAGGGTGGTCGGACGCTACTCATGCGCCGCCATCGCCGCGACTGGCGGACTCCACTCTGGCGCAGGAAGGACACGCACGATCCGGCCTTAACGACTTGCGACGCTGGCGTCGACGCCAAGATACCCGCACGCTGAATCGACCCGGCCAAACCGGGATCCGTCGCTTGTCAACTTGGCTCGCTTAGCGGACGCCGACGATACGCCGACGCGGGTCGATGTGGCCGCTAACGGTGATGATCGGGTCATGACGCCAAGGATGAGACGCCATCTCCTAACGGCTCGGACCGACCACCCGACCGACCGATCAGATATTGGACCCGACCGGCCAACGAGACCCGACACTACACCAATAACGACCGTACCGACCATTAACGCCGACTACAACATTAGTCAAAGAACAGACACGCAGCGCCACGCCACACGCGCCGAGCCTTTCTGTGGCGCTGAGGGCGCCGTGTGTGAGGGTATTTCGGGCAATCTGACATCAGCGATCAGACAAATTCTCTACAATGTGGTATATTGACTTAGTATACTAAGCTTTTACGTATAGTACATGAAAATGCGTGATAAAACCCTATGTACGCTAGAAGTTCAGGGTATTTTTACGTATTTTCGTATTTCTATGGTTTCTAAATACATATGTATTGCTAAGAGATGAATATGACTGCATTAGAATTGTAGGTGAGTCTAAATTCATTGTCACGAATAATCAACAAAGATACCAGCATTACATATATATATATTTGAATAGGATACATAAAGCACATCCCTGTATGAGTTTGATTTTCAAGGATTCACTAGGTTGTGACCGCCTAAAGTGGCAGAACACCTGGATTGGCCTCGAGAAATACATCAACTTTACAGGTATGGGATGTCTCCCCGTTTATTACGTGACCATACTCCCAAAGGAGGTGATCTTGTTATTTCAATGTAGGATACATGTACGGGCATGTGCTGAGAAATGATCAGATCTTATAAGGGTTCATACACCCAAGGCAGGATTTCACGGCCGACAATACGCTCTTAGCCACACACATGACAGATACAACCGCATGTCATATTTTCGCTCCAAAGGTGATTATGTGACGATGTATAATTTCTACGAAGATTCTACGACGTGATTGATACATGTATTTTCAGCCAATTTTTCACAATGTGTAAATTCCATTTCACCGAGATCCTTAATGATTGAATTTCAAGAAATGGAAAGAGGACTATTTTCTGATTCATATGATTATTCTTAGAAATACCACAGAGGCACATATTTCAATATTCTTAATTCAAATAAGGTCGGGTACTATCATATGTCCAACGGATTATACGCAGATTAAGTTTATCTCCTTTTCATGAGAGACATAATGCAAATTTATACCGAAAAGGTCAAGTTTAAGAGACCACTACCTGTCAAGTCTTACGACATGGCATAAATGATTCAGTCATATCTCATGTGGATGAGTAGAAAGGCTGATAAAGATTAACATCCTGCCTGCTCTTAAAAATGACTTAGAGATATGCGTAGACTGCAGGTAAAACAGACCAAGATAAGAAAAAGAAACTCCAAATCTCTGGTAGTTCACTATTGTCAAAAGCCATCATTCACAATCGACACAGTGGACCTTACGTGGGCAACCTTTGTAGAAATTTTTATTTCATCACATTTATCGATGACTATTCTCAGTGGTTATTTGTACTGATTAAAGAAAGTCTCGAGTCTCTTGACAAGTTCAAGATTTTTCTGACCAAGTCGAAACAATTGGGGAAAAGTCACAAAGGCTGTTAGATCCGACCAGTGGAGAGTATTATGGCAAGACATGATGTCGACAGCTTATAAGCCATTCTACACTTAGGACTTCGATAGTGGCACAAGCACGCAATGAGTCCTCGAAAGCAAATGGTATAGCCGAAAGGCGCAATCGTACTTTTATGGAAATGGTAAGGAGATGATAAGTGTGTGACATATTTAATTCCTATTTAATGGGTGAAGCTTTGAAAACAATAGACATTTTGAATCGTGTACCCACGTAAAGTCAGTTCCATTGACTCCTTTGGTCTGGTGGATCGTGGGCGGTAAAGCCTAGCTTAAACCATCTTGCCTGGGGATGTCCTCGTGAAGTAAAAGTATATAATCCAACATATTAAGTAAGTTTGACTCGTAACTAGGGTGTTATTTTGTATCTTACCCTGAACACTGGGCGATACTCTGCCTCTATAATCCCAATGGAGGCACAAGAATTGTATAAATCACGCCTAAGTTTTTTGGAGTTTGATGTGGCCGAAGAGAGTAAATGTCACATGTAATTGTCAGAGGATGATAGTACGATGAGTACGTGAGATTCGGCATTCCTCCCATATGAGAAGTTAATCGCGAAACTCCCACACACCATACTTGAACCCGCTGAGAATTAAGGATCCCTGTTGTCGGACAATCCAGTAATGAAGTTCATCAAGGCCTCAGTGCGCACGTGGCTATTAATATACTCCGCAAGGGAGATCACAATTGGGAGAGAAAGACGACGCAGTCACCACCGACCATTTAGTCTATATGGGGAGAAAGCAAGACTATCATATCGGGTTCTGTGGATCGACCTAATAATCCTATGAGGAAGTCGTCATTCTCAATCGAACTAGTGTTGATTTACAAACATACTGTGACTCACAATTAGTCGGGTATTCGTATCTTAATTTCACATCAGGCCGGGATGAAAGAAGTCAACACCGTTATATCTTTGCAAGAGGAGGTGCAAAGGTCACGTTGAGAAACGTAAATCACCGTGATCCTCTACCATGCAAGCGAGTTCAGAGCATGCTTTTCGAAGAACTACTGTGCAATTTGGCCCGAAACCAGCGCTAAGGAGTTAACCGTGTTTGATTTTATGGATAAGCCCATACAATTGTGATACAGGAGGACACACTCAGCAAAGGTCATGATTGTCAAACAGAGTCTCAAGTGGCCTTAAGACACTGAAAGTCAAATAACACTCCACCACAGTTTAAAAAGCTCAAAACATGATTGCCAGTTTTACATATCAGAGATGATACGACAGATCCGCAACTAAAGGCCTTCATTCTTGTGTATTTGATCACATGTCATTAACACGGGCTTGGGAGTATCATGGATAATTGTAAATTAGCTGGAGCTATTAAGTTTTAGTGTTGCTCTTATGAAGGATGAATCCAATTTCATTACATTTTTGTAATAATTGAATTTAGAGTAAACTATGTATATTCAATAAGGTATTAGAATGTATGCTATTCAGCCTGGAAAGATATTATACTTGTTGAAAATCTCAAGTATCAGGTAAACCCCTAACATAGCTATGGGGCATTCTCGCATCGGGCCTTAATAAAGATGTTTTGTTACAGATAAAGTAAAGTTACCTATCATGTAACATATATGTGTTCGCTGAACCATGATGGATATTCTCCTCAGGTGACACACTAGGTTTCAGGACACTTAAGGAGAGAGAATTTTGACTAACAAAATGGATAACACACAAGATATCATCACTCATTACAGGCATTGTCCATTTAAACACTACTACATACAAGAACTGACGCAAAGTTGAAAGCAACAGCAGACTATGGAAGGGCTCAAGGTGAGTACATGCAATTACCGCCATGATTCGGGCAGGTTCGAGACTTTGGCTGATCGGACGACTATTAAGAATAATCTCTGTATCAATATAAAGTGCCAAGACACATTGTTTCACTCACATCGCCTGCTGGGAGAGAATGTGCATTTTTCATTGCTGGCTTCATTAACAAATTAACTGATTAAGTTTGGAGGTCTAATTAAGTGAGATTATCGGGTTTAATAAAACATATTGGTCAAGTTAAGGTGTAGGTCGAGTACCTACTACCAGAAGATGAGAGGCCCGGGTCGAACTCAATATATGCATAAAGGCCTAAGTCCCTCCCAAACCCTGCTGACATAATTCCTCACACACAATTTTTTTCCTGAGAAATATTTTCGAGACCACGATATAAGATTCTCACAGTTCGATTCACTGGCAAGCCGCAATTAGACAAAGATCTTGATATCAGTTTTCTCATAGCTCTTCATCGGGACCCTGACATCAAGAAGAAGACAAATAACTGACGCCAAATCATAGATGTAATTTCATAGCTTTTTCTCCATTAAAATTATGCTTTGTGTTCTAACATTGTTGCCCAGAATTGATAGAATCGTATTCAATACATAGATGTTCACCTAAATACAGGATAAATAATTCTTTTTTGATGTACCATTATTTTCTTGCATTTATATTTTTGTACATAATTGATATATTTTGTAGTTTCAAATTAGAAATCTTAATTTCATTTTAGATGTCACAAAAAAAGTCTTATAACTTTCGTTTGTTACACCTGCGTACAAACCAGACCTAGCAATTTTTTTTTTTTAACTTCCAAAAAGTAAAAATTAATCTTCTTTTTTTTCAAAAAATTTCACAACCTATATTTTTCTCTTCAAACACTAATGAATAAAAATCATAAGCAAGCATACAAGTATCATACTCTCTCAATAATATATAAATGCAACTCACATGTAAATACTTGAACATGCTACAAAATAAATTCATACGAATAATTATCTCCTAACTCATTCTCGATTATTGCTTTATATCGTTAATCAAAATGAAGATAAAAATTATCCAAGATATCTAATTGACAGGCATAATTATTTCAACTCATTTTTTCCCATTCAACTTATATCCACAGATAATAAATTATATCAAGAACAGTAAGTAAATAACTAGATAAAGAAATAATGACACCATTTTTAATGTGGGAAAAATTAATCTTCAAAGAGATTGAAAAAAAAAAAATCATGTACAACCAATTGAAAATGTCCACTGCGAAGAACAAACTAAATACAAGTGCTCACATGACTTAATTTTACAAATCATTCCCTTTTAGGCTAAAGAGATGAATTGAGAAAATGATGGCCAAGATTATTTGTGCATGAGTATCATGGATGGACTTATTCTAGTGGAACTTGGGTCTTGTCAATTAATTATAGTTTTATCATTTAAAGTTAGAAATAATAAAGAAGAGTAACCTTGAATTTAGGGGTCACCACTTGGTCATGTTGTAACACCCCAAAATACACCTTAGTCATTTTTAAACATAATTAGGGTATATTATAAGTGCATTTTTAAATTTTTCGTAATTATTATTTTACTAAGTGAGAAAATTTCGAAACCCATAATTTGTACAAGATACAAGGGTAAAAGTGGGATTTGTCAAAACATGATATAAAAGCTGCAAGATGGGCAAAACAGGCGCAAAGTGGTATAATGGGAAGTGGTGGCAAATATACATTGAGCACAAAAGTGCAATGTGTGGGAAATTTGATCAATACACCATTTAGGGTCTCTCATTTGGGCATTTGGAGAGCAAAACATGAAGGAGAGAAAGGAAGAAAGAAAGGAAGAGAAGAAGAAGAAGAAGAAGAGGAAAGGTACGCAATGCTATGATTTTGTATAGAATTAGGCGGATGGAGCAAGTGGATTTTGTATGGTAAGGTATGAATTTCAACTTTGGTAAGGATATTAGTTGTTCATTTCTGTGGCTTCTTGAGCAGGAATTCATCATACCTTAGAGATTTGATGAAAGTTGATTTAGTAAAACCAGCTTGTATAAGAGAATATGGAACTTTCTCTATATTAGTAGTATTGTATATTTGTGACTTTGTATGGATTCTGGATTCTTTGTTCAGGTTTGGTTAGAGTAGTTCTAAACCACCATTACAAGTGTTTGGTGATACATTGCTTTAAAGGATTCCATGGTGGGTTTTGAGATGTGGATGCAAATTGAGGAGTTTTATCAAGAAAAGTGAGTGAGATATGGAAAAATCTCGCTTTATCGGGCAAACTCCAATGGTACTTACTAAAGTGGGTACCCTGCATCTACGGATTTATAAATGGTACCGGTACTAACTAAGTGGCACCATACCCTTTATTTAAAAGGGTTGGTACCAGACGATCATAGTGGTATTATACCTCGATAAAGCGCTTCCAGCGGCCCTAGTTTTTGTACTCTTGCATGGTTAAGTCCCAATTTCGCATAATCGAGAGTATAGGAATCCGAATAAATGCATATCAACAGGTGGGTTCAAATATGAATGAAATCCAAGTTGAAAAAACACCATACCGTCAAGCCATGAACTGACTCTCGATGTTGGCAAAACTTAGCGCCCCTATGATAATATAGTAAGTTCCTCAACACATATAATTGTAGGACTACCAAGATCGATATCGAATTACACACCGCGACCTCCTACGCAGAGGTGCACGCATGGTAGCAATTTCTCTCGCAATTTCTCCATTGTTGCACGGTCACCCTCACCATGCTTCAGCAAGGTACATTAAGCAATTTCACTTTCGCAATAAGCGCCACGTCACTCTTCGACCGTGTCGCGCACCTTCCCAGTACTCTCTCTGACTCTTGTTTGAGCGACCCACACTCTCCACGCCGTTGTTTTCACACTCAAGCCACGCTACAAGCACCCTCAAGACTGTAATGTACCCTTCAGGTACTTATCAGGCCGTGGTCTTACCTTACTTCAGACACGGCCTGTAGACATCATTCAATAACCGAACAATCGTTAAGCTCCAGAAAGGGACCTAATGTGCACCTCCCCGTACAAGCATAAGCCCCATAAGCACTACGCACTGCTCAAGCATAAGCCTGCAACTCCACTAGGAGACCACACAAAAGATAAAACGCTATAACCTATTAAGATGTTTGTGTATAAGCTTATTATAAGAATTCAAGCGAAAAATTATGATATCTCGAAGTACTATATATCCGCGATGTTATATGCTTATCGTAAAGAGTATACATGTGTATATCGTGATAGTTTATATGTTTCCTACCAAACGTGGTGCTTAGCATGGGTTTTAATCAGGTGTGTACATAGAGGACGTTCGCGATCTTCCACATACTCGCCTGCCAACAAACTAGTGGCAGGAGCACATCACACAGTTTCGCTCTGATTATGTAAATGTAAATGTACAGTTTTTGTATATGTATAAGTAAATAGGACTCAAAACTGTATGTATTGACACTATAAACACCACTATGGTGGTAGTTTTATTTTTGTATATGATATTTTGATTTAGTTATAAGACTTGGGCCCACCAATGTCCGAAAGCAAACAGTCCCACAAAGCTCACACCCTTCATCTCGCTCTAAAGGGGGACTCGGTATGAACAGCATTAAGGTAATAGGAATTTAAGCTCATTTAATTATTTAGTTATATTTGTTTATTATTTAAATCTGGATACTAAGAATGAGGGGTCTTGAATTCTGTAAATAAAAGTCATTTGTCTGTGGTTTGTTCTACCAAATGTAACTATTTTCTTGCATTTATTACCCTCGTTTCTACTAGGACTTATCAATGGCAATGAGCTAGTTGTAATGGCAGCAATCAAAGAGCTTATTGAAAAACAGTCGAAGTTCAAGGAACCTAATGGATTCATAATATCAGAGAGGTGGAAGTAGCCAATAAGCTCAAGAAGATCGAGAGAACAATCACCAAGCCAAAGCTGGCTTGCTTGATCGAGTTGGCAAAGCAAACAATAATCCCATGCTCGTCTCTTTTAAATGTCATAGTCGAAGTGTAGAGAAAGAAAGTCATAATAATTTTGAAGGCGGGTTATATTACCGCTTTAGGGAGCCTCGGCGCTAGCAAAATTAGAATTTTTAGATTTCACGTGATGATCCAAAGGTTTGGTCCACTAGAATGGGAGCAATTTTTCTATTCATCAAGTCACCAACTCAAAAGGTTCCCTAACTTCTTTCGTGGAAGCGTGGCCAATGAGTAAAAGAATGGGTTGAAGCATGCATACAAAAAGATGACAAAAAGACGACGAAGAGAAGTTCCATTGGAATATTAAGGACAAGTTTCCAGTTTATGTGGGGTGGATTGCATTGATAAGCCAAGAACGCTTAATTAATATTTTTATAATTTTAATAATTAATTTTAATGTCCTATTTATTAGCTTGTTGGTTTGTTAGTTATCCTTTATTTTGAATAATTTTCGACTATCATATTGTCATTAATCAGTAAAAATATTGCTAGTTGATATGTTAGTGCCTTATTTAGTTATAGATGTGATTTACAATTGTTAATCTTTTCTTTTGTATTTAAATCCTTGAAGCATGAAAGGGCAAGGAGAAAATTCAAAGTTTATGGTTTGTTCTCACCCAAGACCACATTTCCTTAATTATATTTGGTAATCTGACTAGACCCATCAATGTTATCAACATTTGTACGAAAACAATCAAAGGGCATATGAAAATTTGGAAGCTGAGTTCAAGGAACTCTAATGTCGATTCCGCAAAATGGAGGTGAGAGTGGTTGATAAGCTCGCAAGCTTTCTGGAACTCTATTGGTATAAATCGAAATGGCAACAAAGTTAATAACCTATTTTCAAAAGTCATAGTCAAGTGTAGAGAAAGAAAATCAAAGATAATGTTGAAGGTAGGAATCATTGCTCGCCTTCCACAAATTGGAAATTTCTCAATTATATGGGGATAATTCAAAGGTTTGGTGCACTAAGAAGTAATTTTCAACTATCAAGTCACCCCAAATTCTCAAAAAGGTTCCTTTGAAGCATCTTTTCATATGGAAGGGAAGCCAATGAGTGGTGGCAATGTCGAAACATGTGGTTATAAAGAAGAGTGACTAAAAGAAATTTTTCAAGAATCTTTTTCGGGACAAGGCTCTAAGTATGGATGGTACTAAAGCAGAAGATGAGTTAGTGTCGATGGCCGATTATTTGTGCAAGAGGAGAATGCTGGATGGACTTATTCTAGTGAATGTGGGTCTCATCAATTTAATGAGTTGTTTTATGAAAAGTTAGAGATAATGTATGAGGAGTAACTTTCATTTCAGGGGTCACTACTTGGCCATGTAATTAAGTGATGAATTTGTGGCTCATTTAATCATTTTAGTTAGTTATTTGTTTAATATTTAAATTTAGAATACCAAGAGGAAGTCTTGAATTGGAAAATAAAAAGTCATTCGTATGTGGTTTGTTCTGCCCCATAAATATAACTCATTTTTTTACTTATTACCCTGCTTTTCTTCTCTCTTTCTTTTCTTTAGATTTAGAATCTATCATTCCTATACCACTGAATTAATAATTTTCTACTTCTAGTCTGACATTAATTTTTCCTTGAACCCACTGGGAGTTTTCACCAAATTGCATCTTGGCCTTTTCTGAATCTCATACCCAAGAGGTAAATGAGTTCTCCTCAAACCCACATTAAGATGGAAAATGAGAGATATTGAAGAGAAAGACAATCAGCCCACTTTACAAAATTTATAGAAGACAGAGTAACAAATTCTATTTTTGAGTAAACTAAAAATTCAGAAGTGAGTTTTTTTAACACAAAAAATATTCTTAAAGGATTACTATTATTATGAAATATCCTATTGTAAAATTCTTCTTCTTTTTTCAAAGTATGTTTCACAAATGTTTAGCGTCTGTAATTAAAAGATATATAGTAACTACAAAAAGTTTAACTAAAATAATTAGAATCATTCACTGTGTTTATTCCATGATATAGTAGGAGTTTCAATATTTCAAAAGACCAAATATACATAAGTGGCGGCGGTCTGAAAAATGAAATCAATGCAGAACAATGCTTATCACATTGTAATTAAAGTATTTAATACAAAAAAAATAGTGAAAATCTCTTTTGAATATATTAAATATTGGGACGAACGGCCTTAGGATTTGTAAATCTCCTTCCATATTGACATCTAGATGTGCTTTAGGTTCAACCACGTAAATTATTATGTGCTTTGGTATATTTTTAACATAGTATTTTATATTCTTTCTCTCTAGTTATTATTTTTGACACAAAGGTTTTTCACAAATAAAAACATGTTTAAAAAATCAACCTATTATAAAGAGGATTTTACACTTCAAATAAAAATGGTAGTGGCAGGTGTCAAATCTCATCCAAACTTGATCTAACATTAGTCTCATGGGTTGAGACCCTACCCCCATGAAACCTGAAGAGTGCAGGAAGGCTTGCCCAAAGGCATGGAATTGATGAGCCATAAGTGGCACGCTTTAGGTAGGTCACACACATAAATCTCCCCATACGGCAATGATCACGTACTATGCAGTCATATGGTGTGCGCTCAACACACAACCTCAAGAGTAATTTTGTCAAGAGAAGGGATCATTAAAGGGACAAAATGGAAATGGACAGTTATTATGCCTGGGTTAGCCTACCTTTGATGTCTTCTTTAGGAGAAACCTAAAAAAGGCTTAAAATGCTCTTATAGGAGTGGCACCAATAATAGCCAAGCTTATGAGAATGAGACCACGCTTCTGGGCAAAGGCAGGCATTGGCGAGACACTAAAAGACACACATGCAGCTAAGTGTCCAAAAACATGCAGATGAGTATCCTATATACTCATTTTATCCTAGGTGTTTAGCTGTTTATGATTGTTAATTGTTCTAATGTTAGTTTTTTTGTTATCTGCTGTAGGTCAACCTATGGAGGCAGCTGGGCAAACAGGGATCAAAATCAGGAGCAGAGAAGGAAGCAAATTACAAATAAAAATTGCAAGCTATAAACATCCTCTGATGTTGAGGCATGGAGTTCCTCACGCTGGCAACGTGAGTCCCATGCCATGCTGTCAACTTTCCTAGAGAGCAGCAGTAGCTCGCCACCTTCTCTCCCTGCGCTACAACAGCACAATGCCCACGTCAAGGTGGTTATCGGGAACATTGTCTTAGAAGGCTGATATTTTGTGCCCTTCACTTAGGGCTACCATGTTGGCTTCTGCAAAAGAGCAAAATAAGGGGGCGGAGGCCCTTTTTCTTTTGAGGTGACCTATCTTGCTTGGTGAAGAAGAGCGTAGAGAAGAAGAGGAGGAGCTCAATTTCTTCATTTCTACTACAGGCTTCCTTTCTCTTTCATGATTTTATTTACGTTGTTGTTTGTTCTTCTCCTAGATCGTCCTAAACCTTAATCTAGGGTTTTCGATGTAGTTTGGACAAAGCGAAATCAGTATGAGTCGGGTTTTATTTGCAACCATCGATGTTTGATTTTTATTAAATTAAATGTTCTATTTAGTTCATGACTTGCTATCGCTTTTGATCACCATTAACATGATTTAAGTTCCTAATTTGAGGTCATAAACTATTATTAGTTAGATCTGAATATGGCATCGTGTTTATCCCTTAGAATATAGATATTTGTGGAAAATGATACTTTTTTGATTCTTCAAATGCTTAATGTATCTTATGTTATGATGGTTCGAGGTAGATACAATAGAACCTAAGGATTACTGTTATTGCCAGAAAGAATAACTATGCTGTGCAAATCCATCGCCATATATAATTTGAACATCTTTAGATCAAAATAGAACTCTGAAATTGTTAAAATTAAGCCAAACCAAAATTTCCTTAATACTATTGAATTTTTCGCCATAATTGTTGTTACACTTTGGCTTGGGTTTTCTAGTTTAGTTTGTCTTCCATAATTTAATTTTAGTAATGTGTTCATCTGTAGATAAAGAAGATTTGAAGTTCAATTTTGGTATTTAGTAAACATTAATCCTTCGATGATACTCGCACTTACATTGTAATATTTTAGTAATATGCAGAATGCTAAGATATTAAAAATAATTTTATATACATGTTTTGTACCCAACAAGTTTTTGGCGTTGTTGTCGGGGATTGATGCTTTTACTAGTATTGATACGAACATTAGCCCTTCTTTACTTTGGATATTTTGTTTTCTTAGTATTATTTTAGTTTAAGATATTACCCTCTGATTCTCGTAGACATAGGCAATCGATTCTGCAGTGATAATCTTGTCTCCCTTGATACAAAATTGGAAAGAACTTTGAGAAAAATCAGAAAAAACAAGAGAGAAGCTTTCAAATTAGTGCAAATATCCATGGAAAACCTTCAAGGATTCGGAGATTAGGAAGATGCCAAGTTTGGAAGTAAGGGAAGCTCACATGCAAGTACCCTTTCCAGAGCACAATCATGGGCATTAGAGAGATTATACTCACATCACTACCGGCATTCCATCCTGTTATAAGGAGCCGAAAATCTACAAAGAACAATTTTGAGATAACCATTACCTCCAATCGATTCGAGGTATCTTGTTCTTATGATCACAAGAGGATCCTAACACCCACATTTCCAACTTCTCTTAAAGTATGCTAAAGCACTGGCCAACAGAATAGAGTTAGCTGGCAAAGCGATGTTATTTTCCTACTTCATATATTCCTTTTCATCAAAGGACAAGGCAAAAGCACTGTCGACCCGGAACTAATCGAACTCTATCATAACATGGGTTGACTTGGTCCAAAAGTTCTTAGCTAAGTTTTTCTCTCTGGCTAAGACGACAAAGATGAGGATCGAAATCAACAATTTCACTCAATATGAAAGAGACTTTCTATGAGGCATGGGATCGCTACAAGGAACTTCTAAGGAAGTGTCCAGTACAAATGATGCAAGTCCATTATTTTATAATGGATTGACCTAGAACAACAAGAACTTTGTTGATGAATGTGGGAGGGATGATACAAGACCTTCATCTTCGTGTGGTATTTGATCCTTTCAAAGTTTGTGAGCCAAGAGGTGTCTTAATAATATCAAAGCTGGGGTCTCCCCAAATTCATCGGAGAATAAGGGCTCAGTTAAATGGAATTTAAGAAGAGAGATCTGTAGACGACTCAAAAAAGATTGGCTGAATTTGCAAACACCTGCTTTTATGGCCCCTTTATATATTAGAATTTGGTGCCAATCTTTGTGTGGGGAGAAAAAGATGGAATGATTTCTGCTCGTGGTTAATGGGTATCCTTGGATACAAAGAGAGCCGACAATACACCAAGAAGAAGATTATGAGAGCTTCCAAACTCTTGCCCTAAACCCCAACTATGAGACAATCATCTAGTGCCTAACGACAGTGGTTTCATGGAAAAAGAATGCAAGCAATCAAATTCTCTACTTTCCAGCAAAAGGGTTTATCCTATTTGGGCAAACAATGGAACCACTTTATAGTGGTAAAAATCATCCCAAGTGGCAACACTGCCGTATTAACAAAGAGAGAGCGCCTCTCATACCTATATGCCATAATGTGGATGATACTATTAAGTTTGATGTTGCGAGGCTGAGCAGAGATATCCAGTTTGACAAACAATGCGAGAGTGCCATAATTCATGGCACCGACCACTCAGCCTGTGTACAGTCTAGGTTCCATACACGATTTAGGAGGAAAGAATTATCCCACCAACTGAGATAACAATGAAATTATAACAGCCACATAGAGAGCTTCCAATTCAGGAAGAGCCTTCTACTGCATAGCAAATTCAATCTAAAGAAAATGAGTCTAAAGATGAGACAGGGGATGAGGAGGAAAATGAGCCCACAATGACTTAGGGATTCGAACAACTTATGGAGTGTGTGAATGCTCTTCTTTAAGACCAGACAAGTCATAAAAGGGTATGTTCTAGCAATCTTACAAACATTCTACTCATGGATGGCCGCCTTGTTAAGCCAAAGACAAAGATTTTGTCGAACTTAAAGTGAATTACTTGAATACTTCCATTGGACCTCTGTTGTCTCATCCTTCTATGGCCAAGTATGATTTAAGAAATTTCCTCAAGAGCCATTCAATTATGCAACCATAAGAGCACAACACCACACCTCCGTATCACAAATAAAGTGGATGATGATCCGCCCGATCATCCTCGTGGGAGTTCCTTTTACCTCCGTTTTTCATGTTTATTTATTCTCGGTGTTTTGTCTCGATCATGCAAGCTTCTTAGTTATGTTAAGTTTAGTGAGACTATTAGTTGGTTTAATCCTTATTGCATGTGTTTTTAGTTTTTTTTTTTTTTGTTTGTTTTTTGTCACTTTCTATGAGTCAGGGTTGGTGCCGAAAACTCGTATGGAGAATGCCTGACATTGTGCTTCAATTCTTTTGTCAAAAATTTGGGATATCACTACATTTATGCATCTAAGCCCGAGTGTGTCTAATGGCCGTGGGATACTGCATGAAGAGCCCCTTGTTTTCAAGGTATCAATTCTTTATGGAACTCAGTGGCTCACACACAATAGATCTCTTATGCATGACCTGTGTTTTCTGGGCTCTTTCTCAAAACTAAACTTACCTCGGAGAGACCTTAACTTCCATATAGTGTTGGGAAACTACAAATAAAAGAGGGTTAATGAGCCCCACATTTGCAAAGCAAAAGAAAAAGAGAACAAAAAGAAAAGTTACGAAAAGGAAAATATAAAAGTGAGTTGTTAACAGAATCTCGAGTACGCCTCGAGGAGCCTTCAAAACCTAACGCCCAAACCACAATTTGTGGCGCTCAACCCGACACCCTAAGTGTGAAAGGGTGTCAGTAAACTGAGAACGAGTAAACCTCGTTAACTTATATAATTCTAAACAATTATCTTGAAAATATAAACTTACAAAATATTTAATATACATCCATCGGGAGGGTGTTTAATTGGTCCTTACATATATTATGAAAGTCTCATTTACTTGTGTTCCTTTACATTTTACACTATCTCCAATTCTTACATTTAAATTTACAAAATCGAAATAAACTTTATGATATAGGACTTCTACAATAGTCAGTCTTATCAGACAAGTGAATATCACTGAGACACGTCCCTTTCAGACCTACATGATAAACACCCGTGCTAAGCTTTATACTTTAGTGGAATCCTGTATAAATATGGACCACCACTACAACGATCACACAATACTTCATAGCGATTTATTCATATTGTATATTACTTCTCATATCATTATAATTCAATCGCATATCGCATTTCCTAAGAGCCATTCCTCTATGTTTCACGCCTTTTATAAACATTCCAAAAATTTCATCCCATCTTATGTCATTCCTGCATATTCCAAAGAAGTGGATACGAGAAAGAATTGTATGCACCCAAGGGTACTATCACTATACGAGACAACGATCTCCATCTATAATCGTATTAAAGCACTAAACTACAATGTAATGACCCAAACAGAGCCAATTATATCTCAGAGATGTCAGAGCATATGTATCTCCTAATAAAGTATGCTCTTACTTATCCATTTACCCGAACATAAAGCGCAATCGCCATTGTTTTGATCCTGAGTTAGAGATATCGACTTTTCAGCATCTCATACATGATAATTACAATCACATGTATTCATACGATAATATTGCACCATTATCCCTTTTATACTTGTGGGAGAGATGACTCATCACATTTATCACAACTCGGCATGCCTAGTATTCTCGTGATCTCATATATTGTCTTACACTGCATTCATATGATCAGCCTATGCTTGCATTTTGTTCAAGGGATCGATTTCATATCGTGAAACTATCATAATCATGTCAATATACAATTTCATATAACAAACGCCACTTTATAATTTATATGCAATTTCATTTACTCACTTCAATTCCTTTATACCAAATATTCTCATTCAAACCATCTCCCAAGATACTAGAAAACCATATAAGAGACATTAGGATGTTTTAAAGTTCTATAGTAGAAGACATGAAAATCATCTCCCAAAATAGGGTTCGACTTCGCTTATTTTCTGGGTACAATGAGTTTGACATCTCAACATGCTTCCTTAAAGTCCATTGTTCCTCTATAAATATATTTTATTCATAAATTGGAATCACTCCATTTGAATCATCCCAACTCAAGTTATGACATTTTAATGTCAAACTGGTTTGTTTGCCCAGTTTACACTGGTAATTGACTGTGAGACTCGAATTTAGGGGTTTTAACTCCATCATTTGACACTAGTTCCTTGTACTCAGTTGAAGCTACGGTACTAAGGTTCTTCTCCAATTGGAATCATCCACCCGATAATCGAAAACTCAAGATATGTCCTAAACAATCGGGACCACTCTATTTTCAAAACAGAACCAGAAATTTCCTATAAACAGAGCTCCAATTTGATGAATTTGATACAATGGGGTCCAAATTTGAATAAACTTCTTCAAGGAAATTGTTCTCCTAGAATTCTAGTTTACCTAGAAATCGAATCACTCACCCTGATGAGTGAAACTCAACTTATGTATCTCCAAACACAAAACTATACCAAAATAGAGGATAACCTAGCAGCTTACTCGTATTTTCACTCCTTCGCCAAAAAAGGGGACTTTCTAGGTAAGGTTTTCTTCTGCAGCTTCTATAATTTTGTTTACCTCTTGTGGTTCTTCCCAACTAGAATCAATTACACTTGGATGACTATAATAGACCAATTATATTAAAACAAAAAAATGGTTTTGGAAAATTTTGACAAAGATCTCCCTAAAACCCCAAACATTTTCTTTATACAAAATTTTCAATCGGCATCAGCTAAATCATAATCAATCAAAGCCAGCTTGGTACAAAAACAACTCCTAAATTTGACTTAAGCCAACCTAAATCTCTCTACTTTTATACAAAGTTAGGATTTTCCAACTCAAACATAAACAAAGAAGGAGTCTTAGAATTTCCAAACATACTCTCAAACTTTATACAAGTGTTACTTTCCATACAAGTATTCCATACTTATAATTTTCATATCAAAAGAGAGATTTATGACATTTGATCTTCTTCAAAGGCTTGAACAAAACTTCTCCTTCTTCACCTCTTCTATCAACAAGCTGTATCAAGAAATGGAGAGAGAATCAAACACTACTTGGCTCTTCTTCTCCACCCCGCATGAAATGCCCCAGCCTGAAACTAGTAAAATATCTCATTCAAGAGACCAAATGTTGTCTTATCCTATTTTCATGTACAAGGCCTTGATTGGCTTTTCTCATTTTTTTGTTTAACTTTCCGCTTTTTCCATTTTAGTCCCTCTTCCATATTCTAATTTCACAACAACTTATTACTATTTCTAATTAAGTATATACTCTTCTTCATTTGAAGCCTTTGGGTCAGCAATGTGACATTTTTACTATTTTACCCTTAACTCTTGAATTAATTCCGAGTGTTATCATTTTTCTCACTTAGTATCTAAATTTAGGAAAAATACACATTTACTTTTATTATACCCTAAACATGTTATAAAACTAAGAGTATAAGTTGGGGTGTTACATAATTGGTTAGGAGTCATTGACTTCATTGCTCGTTACATGAGATAAAGGATGATTCAGTCTCACAAGTAGGTGCTTTGGTTTTCTAGTCGTGTGTTTGAGATGAAGTTTGAGGGAAACTTAATACCTAGTGCCTTTAACCAACTGGTGGGGAGTCGCTAATGGATCCCCGCTACATGGACACTTTTCTAAGAACTCCTTAACATTGCACCCTATTGTCTAGTGTTGTGCGTTGAATAAAAGGTGTGCTCCTAGCCTATTTTAGTTATTATCTTTTAGAATGAGTTAGTTTAGTTGGGTTGAAGAGTGCCTTGGAACCTCTGTCTGCATTTGAGATCTAACATACCATTTTCATCGAGTTTCTTTAGGAAGGGTTCATTGAGAGCTTAGAGGCAAAGCTTACCTTGATCACCATGCCCTAGATGCCTTGTTCTTTAAAGATTTTAAATGTGATGGGACCCCATGTAGGCTATCATGTTTCCATAGAACTTTATCATGGTATTCTCTTATCTTGTCACTAGCACTGGTTGTTAGCTCTTTTTTTTTTTTCTAGTGCTTATGTTGTTTTTGTGTGTCTTTCCTTTGCTTGAGGATAAGCAAGGAACTAAGTTTGAGGGTGTGTGGTATCCTGTACTCATTTTATCCCTAGGTTTTTAGGTGTTTTTAGGTTGTTTTTATGATAATTAACTATTATAATATTAGTTTTTTGTTATCTTTGTTATAGGTCAACCTGTGGAGTGTAGCTGGGCAAATAGGGATCGAAATCAGAGCAAAGAGAAGCAAATTACAAAGAAAAATTGCAAGTTGCAAACATCCTCCACGCTATGACATGAGTCTCCACATTGCGACTTGAGTCTCCATGCTGCAACGTCAACTTGCCTAGAGAGAAGTAGTAGCTCACCTCCCCCCATGCTTCAATGCCATAATGCCCTCACCGAGGCGTGGCTGTAAGGGCCTATTGTCTTGGAAGGCCTATTTTGTGCCCTAATTTAGGGTTGACCTATAAAAGGGTGTTCAAGGAGCAAAAAATGAGGTTCTTTTCTTTTGGAGGGTGACCTATCTTGAAGCTTGGTGAAGAAGACAAGATAAAAGAAGAGGGGGGTAGCTCAAGTTTATTTATTTTCATCTCGTTTCCTCTTCTATCTTTCTATGCTTTTAGTTACCTTGTTGTTTGTTCTTCTCCTTATGTTGTTCAAACTCTTAATCTAGGTTTTGATGTAGTTCGACAAGGAATTATAGAGTAAGGTTTTTATTTCAGAACCTTGATGTTTGAATTTTATTACATTAAATGTTATATTTAGTTCTTCATGACTTGCTTTTGTTTCTGATCACCATTAGCATGGGATTTATGACCTAATTTGAGGTTGAGAAACTATTATTAGGTTAGGTCTTGAATGGGGGGCATCAGGGAGCCCATAAAAATATAGATATTGTGGGTTACATGTGACTTGTTGGATTTCAAGTGTCAATGCATCTTTAGTTATGATTGTTTGAGGTAGAGATATAATCGAACATTTTCTAAGGATTGATTGTTATCAGTTGAGAAAGAATAGCATGTGTTGTGAAATTCACGACACTTAGAATTCAATAGCATTGGATCAAGTGTCGCCTTACCTCCCACGCAGTTGGTAGGGGGCGCAACACGGGACCGGGACTCTTTAACCTGCTTTTCTAACATTAGTGGGCCTATTTCATATGTATAATTTCATAATGAAATAAAACTTCTAGTACTACCACCAAGTGGTGTTTAAATGTCCTGTATATACATGCCTGAGTTTCGTTTACTTGTACTTACACAAACCCCACTATTAGCAAAACTTTACATTTACATTTCAAAACCAAAGAGAAAACCTACATCGTGTGACACCTATTGTTGTGTCAGTTCGCGAATGAGGAATACCCCGGATGTCCTCTTCAGTACCTACACGGATGAAACACTCGTGCTAAGCTTATAGCTTAGTGGGAAACAGATAACTGATATAATCACTTGAAGTGGTCCATAATTACAAGATACATATAACATAATGCATATGTCAGAGTTTACGTATAACTTAATTCTTATCACAGAGTTTTCATATAGCATAATTCTTATAACAAGTTTTCATATCTCCCGTAAGAGTTTAGAACAGAGATCTTGTACAGAAGGTACCCATAGGTACAATACAGAATAGAGCATAACTGATTACTTATGCTTTCTTATTGTTCATTATTCATATTCTTATCATATAAATGTTTGCCCCAGATAGACCGGGGCATCAACGAATGAGAGGGACACAAAGACAATAGGGCACCAAGGTACCGGTACGCATTGAACAGAGGTGCCGAAGTACAATACGTGTCTGCCCACGTAACAGAAGTGTCATAACACTAGTAGGAGTGCCGTAGCATTGATCAGAGACGTGCCTGCCCACATAATAGAAGTGCCATAGCACTAGTAGAAGTGCCGTAACACTAGTAGAAGTGCCGAAACATTGAACAGAGACGTGCCTGCCCACGTAATAGAGGTGTCGTAGCACTAGCAGGAGTACCGTCGCACTAAACAAACGTGCCTATTCATTCACTATTCGGTCTCCGATAGGCGTACAATTATATGTGTTTCTGAGCTTGTTATTTTATTCTTATTCAAATTAGCAAATAAGGGTAAGAAACAATGTTTACCTCTTTGAAAGGATCGCCGAGGCGAAGGGAATTTCATACAACTCTTATACATGTAATGACCTTTCATTTGGAATAACGGAAGAACAAAACAAAAACAAAGTAGTTGCGTGGGACTACACTCAAACCTTAAACAACAACTTTGAGTACCTAAGACTCAACTTTTAGTATTGGTACTAACATCCTCTGGACCTTAACCACTTTGAGTACCGATACTCAACTTTCAGTATCGGTAATTCCTTAACATATCCGACCTAAACAACTTTGTAAAATCGGGACATCTCTCAACTCTCGCACCGGTACTTCAACATCCCTTTGACCTAAACAACTTTGAGCAACCTATTCAACTCAGCATCTGGTGACTAACATCCCTCTCTAGACAAAAAACAACTCTCGAAAATCGGGTACTCAACTCGCATCAAGGTATCCACTATGATTGTAGGTTTCGCTTCTCTTAACATGAACTTTCCAACCAAAACCCAAAATCAATCCACAAAATTCAACTAACACCAACAAAAATCACTTTTATACAGAGATAGGGTTCTTCTAACCCACACATAGGCAAAGAGAGAGTTAGGAGGGTTTCCTAACCAACAACATATAGGTTCCATACAAGTATTTCATACCTTGATTTTCTTGAAACCTTAAAAAACAAGCTTTCTTTTCTTCTTTCTTGCTTAAGTAAATAAGAATTGAGAGAATCAAACCAACTTGGCTCTTCTTTCTCTCAACCATAAACCCTAGGTCTCCCAAAAAAAAAAGAGAAAATATCTTCTCATAAGACCATGTTTGGTCTTATCCTAATTTTGGCTTAAAGTTCTTCTTTTTTGCTATTAAGCCCTTCTTTTTCATTATATTTGCACATTAACTTATCAAAATCCTACTTTAACATACAATCTTCTTACTTTCTGTCATTTGAGTCCTTAATTTGATAATTACCATTTTACCCTTAGCACTTAAATTTCCAAAAAATGAATTTTTTTTACTTATATTATACCCTAAACATGTAGTAAACTACTAGGGTATAATTTGGGGTGTTACAAGAACCCCTCCTCATGAAATTGTTAGAAGATGTCAAAACCCTAGGCCCTTAATATCATTAATCTTTCACCTAATTGTTGTTAGACACTTTAACTTGGGTTTCTCTAGTTTAGTTTGTTTTCCAATATAATTTACTAATGTGTTCATCTAGATAAAATTAAGGCTAGTTCAATTTCAATATTTAGTAAACATTCATCCTCGTGGCACAATATTCGTACTTACATTGTATTATTTGAGGCGACGCGTGCACTTGTGCACATAGACACAATTTTATATACATGTTTAGTGCCCAACAACATGCATGGCGTGCCCTATGGCCACAACGACACAAGATTGACTCTTCCTCTGATGTTGGCATGAGAGCATTGCTTGAGACTCGTGAATTTGGGATCAAAAGACATGAGGCATCATTAGACATGGAGCACTGTGGGCAATGCATGCTACAATGACTTGACACACGATGGTAGTGCATGGTCGATGGATGATCTCGAGCATGGAACCTAGACATGTAATATCTATAATTGAAGGCAACATAGAACCAAGATGTAGTAAGGGAAATGGTTGAGGTAGATGGGTCAGACACCTTATATAGGTGCTAACAAACATATATTTTTAATGGTGCAACATTGTTTGACATCTTTGATGATCAAACTTGATTGACGGCAATTTGAAAGAGCCTTGGTGGCAACGATCTAATGGTCCAGGCTCCTTTAGACATGTTTTTGGAAAGGTTTCAAGAAGTTGTACTTGCTGATGGGCTCTCCTATATAATGGCCCTAACCTTGGAAAATTCAAGAGTTGTTGTTAGCATTGTGTGCTTGTCTTTGTAAATAGAGTGTATAAGAGATTGTTATATTATAAGAGCGCTTGGTGTATAGAATAAGTTATGTAAAGCTCCTGATGGAGTAATGCAAGTTGGGCTTGTCTCGTAAAAATTATATTGTTGCCTATCTGTACATTGCATTTTGTGGTATACGTATCTGTGAAGGTTGATAAGAAAGATCTTCACATTTCTCATTGAGACAGAAATTGATAGTCGGGTAAATCAATGTGACAAAGTGGTATCATAGCCGAAAAGATGGTTGATAAGACTTTGAAACAAAGAACAGCATGCCTAGAGCGGCATTTGGGAGAATGGCCCAATGAGGATGGCATTGTGGCTGTGTGGGCTAATTAGATTTAGAACGAAATCAAAGTCCAATGTTGGTTGGTTGAACAACACGATGACTTTGTTGAGGAAAAGGTAAAGGGCTTAAAAACTAATGTTCATTCCTTAATGAGAGACTCTTAAGCCAAACTGCAGTCGCTGCAATCTTAAGAAGGTGATTCACAAGGTGCTCGTCGCACGGATGCCTCCTTTTACAAAGTCGTGAGTTCCGAGTCAAAGGGATTCAGTGGGAACCAAAATGCTAAGGAGTTAGAAAAATTCTTATGGGATATGGAGAAGCTCTTCAAGGTTTTTCATGTTCCGGAGAATAAGATGGTGTCGATTACTATCATGTACCTTTCCAGTGATGCTGAGTTATGGTGGCGGAGCTAAATGGAGGATGACAAAGAGTCAGGCATACCCTAAATCTCAACCTGGGAGACTCTTTAGAAGGAGATCAAAGAGCAATTCCTTCCTAACAATGCTTCATGGATGGCTTGGGAGTTGTTTAAGCACCTCAAATAGACGAGGCCCTCAAGGGACTATGTCAGGATTTTAGCTTCTTGATGCGTGACATCAAAACTATGTCTGATGATGATAAATTTTTCAATTTTATGTCTGGCTTACAAGGTTGGGCTGAGACAAAATTACGGATGAAGGAAGCCTGGGGTCTCCATATTGTTATGGCAGCACCCAATTGTTTAGTGGACTACAAGATGGGTGGTACAATGTCCATTACGCAAAAGGTTAAACCATAGGGGATCAAGAAGGCAAAAATTGAGGTAGACTCTCAAGAAGTCAGGTTGGAAGAAACAAAAAGGAAAGGATGTTGCACTCACCAAACAAACAGAAAAGAGTCGTAAGGCAATGCAGCTTCCTACCCGACTTACCGTTTGCTTCATTTGCAACGACCCTCATAAGGCCTGTGACTACCCTAAATGTGAGAAACTCACAACCTTAGTCTCTGGAGATGACAAGTTGGATTCTAATTCAAATGGACCTTCAAGAGTCAATCCTTTGCAGCTCTTGAATGTGATCCATGGTCAGCCTCTTGCCCCAAAGTCCTTGATGTTTGTGCAGATCCTAGTGAACGGTATTTGGTCAAAGCCATGATCTACAGCGGTGCAACCCACAACTTTTTGGCTATAAGGGACTTAGAAAATACTAAGTCTCAAACTGGAGGAAGACACTAATCGTATTAAAGTGAAAAACATCAAGGCTTAAAATAACCATGGAATTCTAATAACGCGTCTTATAGAGTGACACCAAGGTAAATGTATTATGTTGTGAGTCCATTTTGAGACAATTTTGATTTAATTCCCGCATATATTTCTTTTTTGAAATACAAGGTAGTCTTATCACTTCACCTTGAAGGATTAATGTTCTAGAGTGAAAGCATGCCATGCTTTGTGTAGACTATACGAGATGGCACTCGCGACAAGAGTCTATAACTGAAGTTGTTGTCTGCCATCCAAATGAAAATGAGACTAAAGCAGGGGCTGGAAACTTATGTTGCAACCTTCGTAGAAGTAAAGGAGGGCCAGACCATGGAGGTTCCAAACTCAATAGTTGGATTACTATAGGAGTTCCAAGATGTGATGCCTACAAAGCTACCTAAGGAGTTGCCCCCTCGATGCCCAATTAATCACAAGATCGAATTGATTCGGGTGCTAAGCCCCTTGTACAAGCCCATTATCATATGCCACATACCCAACTACTTGAGCTAAGGAAGCAATTAAAGGAGTTGTTGGATTGGTATGATCTAGCCCTCCCGAGCTTCATATGGTGCACTGGTTCTATTTCAGAAAAAACATGACAGTTTCTTAAGGATGTGCGTTGATTATAGAGCATTGAATAAAGTCACCATAAAAAATAAATACTTGATCCCCTTGGTAGCTTAAGTTTTGACATATTGTCCATGGCCACTTATTTCACAAAGTTGGATCTTAGACGGATATCGGGCAAGTGCGGCTTGCATAAAAGTGATGAGGAAAACTACTGTATAACTCATTATGGTGCATAATGAAGTTTTGTACTTCCTTTATGCTAACCAATGCCACGAAACCTTTTTGTAATTTGATAAACGATGCTTTTTCTAATATATTGATTCTTTCATCATGAAAATTTCAATTATATTGTAGTGTACAACTAGATTTTATGGAGAACACACAATCACTTTGAGATCGGGTGTTTTAGAAATCACGAGAAAACTCTTCGTGAAAGGCGAAAACTCGGTGAGTTTTCATAGAAGCAAATCACATTCTTAGGGCAATGATTAAGGAAGGCCTTATCAAGACGGATGATGAGAACAAAGTTCAAAAAGTAATCAGTGGTGGTCTAGCACCATCCAAGCTAAAAGAACCCATTCATTCCTAAGTTAGCCAACTACCAGGCTGGCTCTCATTGTGGATACCAAAAAGCTCGTAGCTGCCCACCGAATCTTGTTGAAGAAGGATCAAAAATGAGAGTGGAGCTCAAGATGCCAAGCAACCTTTGATGAATTGAAATATGCTATGTATGGTTGCAGCCACCTTTCCTATTTCCAACCGAAGCTACCTTTTGAAGTATAGGCAAGATGCCCCAACAGCCAAGAGTCCAAGTGTGCAAAGAAATCCGGGGCTTGCTTTGAAAGTCGAAAAGCTTAATAGGGCTGAGCAACGGTACAACACACATGAGAAGGAAATAATCATCGTGATCCATTATCTGTAGCAATAACTACATTATTTGTTGGGAAGCATATTTTTGGTTGTCAATGACAATGTGGATAACACTTTCTTCACTTCTTAGAAGAAGATAAGTGCCAAGCAGGCTCGATGATAAGAATTCTTAGTGGACTTCAACTTTAAATGGTTGCATAGATCGAGAAGACACGATGTGATGGCAAATACCTTGAGTCGCAAAGGAGGTAATCGCTTATATTACTACTTTGTTGTAAGTTGTGTTTGATTTCAATGATAGAATTAAGCAGCTTGCTAATTCATATTCTAGTTACAAAAAGTTGAGATAGTAGGTTCAAGATGGGTTGAACTGAAAGTATTGGCTAGAGGGTGAGCTCCTCAGAGCCAAGGGTGGCAGGTTATATGTATCAATGAAAATCTCAAGGAAGAGTCACTACGGGATACCCATGACACTAAGTGGGCGCATCCTATGGAGGAGAGGACCTTAGAATTGTTAGCCAGGTCTTATTATTGGCTAAAGACAGGAGATGACGTGCAAGTTTATGTATGGTCTTATCTAGTGTGTTAGTTGGATAAGACGGAAATGAAGGAGTTTGTAGGGATGTTGCAACCACATCTTATACTAGAAAAGCATTGTTAAAGCATCTCCATGGATTTTATCAGCAGGTTTCCAAAGGTGCATGATTTCAAATCAGTTTTGTTGATTGTTGATCGGTTTTCAAAGTATCTAGTATTTATACCTACACCAGAAGCATGCCCCATAAAAGAAGCAGCTAGGCTATTCTTTAACAATGTTGTGAAGTATTTTGGGTTGCCAAAAGATATTGTTAGTGATAGGGATGCCAGATTTATGAGAAGGTTCTAGGTGGAACTATTCAAGTTCTTGGGTTTAGAGTCAAGTTTTCAATAGCAAATCATTTGCAGACAGATGGTTAGACATAAAGGATCAATGCTTTGTTGGAGGAGTACTCAAGGCATTTTTTCACGAATTCACAAAAGAATTGGGCATATTTACTAAATGCAACATGGTTATGTTATAATATGCAGTAGACTCATCGATCGGGATGGGTCCTTTTGAAATAGCTATGAGTTTGCAGCCTAGAGTTCCCCTTAAGGTAGCTAAGTAGAGAATGGGACAAGTTAGTCTGGAAGCACACTACATGGCCAAGACTTGGTAGGAGATGTTCAACGAAGCTTGGGAAAGCTTGGAGAAAGCTACCAAACAAATGAAAAAGTATGCGGACTAGAACCGGAGCCCATTGGAGTTCCAAGTTGGAGACTAGGTTCTTTTAAAATTGATGCTTTGATGTGGAAAAAGATTAGCATACCGAAGTATGATGGACCATTTAAGGTGATATAAAGGGTGAGTCAAGTGACACAAGCTGTGCTACCAGACGGCAAAGTTCAATCTACCTTTATGTGAGCTTTCTAAAGCTGTATCACGATGATTTGGTCAAAGAAATAGTATAGGAGAAACGAGCTTGTTAGTCTTAATGAAATAGTTTGATTAGGAGATTGAGTAGATTTTGGATCATTGAACCATGGGGGCCAATCAAAAGAACCCAAATACTAATTTTTAAGATAAGTGGAAAGGGATGGAAAACTCCGTGGTTACATAAGAGAGGATGTAATTTGTGGTAGTTCGAGGAGATGGTGCGTAAACCCGAAAATCTAATTTTCGAAAAAGTATAAAAATGGTAATTTTGCTTAAATCCCGAATTTTTCTAGATCTCTGATGACGAAATGTATCACTATTGGAATCGTCTCGCGAAATCTAGCTACCACGTCGAATTTTGGCGAATTCCGAGACAGTCGGAATTTACATGTTTTTCCAAGCAACAAGCGTAGTGCGGGACACTTGGCACATTTTGAGTGGCTCATAGTGTGCCATGTGTCAGGTGCAGAATGAGTGAACTTGAGCTCAAGTGTGGGGCCCATGTGGACATGTGGCATCTCCTCATTGGAGGAAAATCAAAGGTAGGTGGATATGGATAAGAAATCCAAATAAGCCACGACGGCTCGACACGTGGCAATCGAGGGAATAAAACAAAAGAGAAAGAGAATCAATTTCTCTCGCTTTGTCGGATCCTGCAAAGGGAGGAGGAAAAAATCGATTCCCAGAGAGAGTGTCCAACTATCTCTAGATTTCCCGGGGGGCTTCGACCTGGGTCTGCCTCGGGTCGGCCAAAGCAAATGCCGCTCTACGCAAAGGGCCACGCCGGGCACCCGCCGGAGTTCGACAAATCCGAGAGGTAGGGGTTTTATCCTACTTGATTTAATCCATTTTTAAGAGCTTTGTTAATTCTTTGGATGATATGAGGTCGTGAGAGTCGCTTGATCGGGCCCCGAAACTGGGACCGACCGCTAGAAATTTGGGATACGTTTGGACACCACCGACTGCTCGGTGTGGGTTTCAGGTTATAATTCTTATGCACAAATTATGGTTTGCGTTATCGGGCTCTGAAATGGCCATGGATTGTGGAACCGATGTTTCTCGTCAAAAGGGTTGCCCACGACAACCCACATGATGGGACTCCGTTAAAAACAAATTCCGGCTTGTTTGTTGACCAAAATGGTCCATGTGTGTTGTAAGAAAATCTCGCTTTAAGATGAATGGCTTGTGAGTGTGTATGGAAAGAAATTGTTAATGCATGAAAATTTAGTGTGTTAACATGAGTGTTTGAATTATATAAAATATAATTGTGTGAGAGCCTTGGAATTAAATTGATTGGCTGGATTAGCCCATGTGGAGCTAATTTAGATGTTATTGATATGAATAAATAACATGATGTTGTGAGTTAAAATTGATTATATATGCATGATTTTATATATTAACATGAATTGTTTGAAATGACATAATGTATTCCATATATGCAATCGTGGCACCCTAGAACGATAGGGTGAGTGCATGACATGAAAGAAAATAAAAGAAAAATGGTTAGTGGAAAGGAATTTCAATGTGGGAAGATTTTCCGGAAAATTGCTGGGAGATTGTCCATCACCACGCCGAGCTTCCATGAATTGTTTCGAGAGTTATCCAACAAATTCGCCTTGAGCGTTCAATGCATTTCCACCAAACTCGGTAGTATGTTTTCGAGAACAAAAACCTTTTTTTTGAAACAGTGTTTTTCTCACATTTGGCTTAGGCATGCATGAGGCTCGAGGAAGTGGAAAGGGTGAGGTCGCATTCTCATCCATATCAAGGTGACATTCAAGTAGGATCGTATTTGTTTCGAGTGTGCCTGGGTCACATTACATGTGCACTTAGGTCGGGAGTAACCCATGTAGGATAATTCCACTACTGGCATTGCTCACCCTGTCGAGGGAGCATTATTTCAGTACAGGGAGTGTTCGAAGACGACGCCATTAGAGGTCGTTTTTGAGAAGAAACGACGCGGGCTTTGATATGAAATTTGTAAAACATGTATTAGAATTATAAATTTTAATATATGTTTGTGTTAAGAGTGAAGTAATAACTTTCTTGAACTATTGTAATATAGTTAGTTAGATTTTGATGAGTATTGATGCATGGGCTCAAGTGGCCATTTTTACTCATGTATCGGTCTCTGGCTGACATGAGATACGTGTTTCACGGTTGACGTAGTTGTCAACTTAATTCCTCGGATTTAAGGCCATAGATGGTGTAAGAGTGCCTTTAGAGCAAGTCGACAGGGTGCTGACTTTAATTGGTGGGGGTGGCTGCGTCTCCTCCAGTAAACTTGACCTAACACAATCAGTCCCATGGGTTGAAACTACACCTATGAGGACTTTGGAGGATACAAAAAAGCTTGCATGTAGGCTTGGAATTCACAAAGTCAGATGCAATGCGTGCTTAGGCATGTGATTCTTCTCAAATCTAGCTATTGTGGGTGCTTTGGTGTTTGAGTGATTCACAAAAATTTATATTCCTAATTACCCTAGCTAGTGGTAGCCGAAGCTACTGTAGCAATAGTAGTTTCTAGGGTCATCCACGAGATGGGTAATCTTTCCTAAGGTGGCTAGGTCAATCCAAGTTCAAAGGAAAAATTAATAAAAATTATTTTATATGTTAAAGAATAATTGATTGAAGAGATGAAGATTATCAATGAAAGAAAGCCTTAGGACAGTGCTTCACCAAGAACACTGGGTCTTGGGTGATTACAAAGATAAAGAGAGTCACGGTTGTTCGAAAAGGGGATTCAATATATAGTTATCGCTACAACCCACCTAGGGTGGTCCTCGAGAGTTAAGATGAATTCTAACTCTCTTCTGCATGGTAGTCAACCTAATTGCTTACCTCCAACCCTAGGTTCCTAATTCATTCCAATAAGTCGAAAAGAGATATCATCAGACCATTAATCGATAAAAGTCATGCATTAAACCATCCGATGTGCTCCACTGCATACCAAGTTCCTACTAGCCTAAAAAGTTAGGAGACTCCTATAAGAATACACCTAGGTCCACCTAATAAATAGGGGTGTTGCCTTTAGGCTTAATAAATCGACCTATTTGAGAGTTTCTCACAACTTAGTCAACATACCTTTGGGATGAAGTTCTTATCTCTTGATCACCCTTCGATTTCATGCATTAGATCTGTGTTTATCCCCAAGAAAAAAGTTTACTCACTCTTTTTGGGTTTAGAGAAGCCATAGACAGGGGAGAACTTGTGCAAAACATAAAAGAAACATAAACTTTTATCGAAAGATTGAACTGAAAGATTTTACAACCTTAAAATTCAATTCCAAAAAAAAGGTCTCTGTTTTTTTATCTATACTCCTCTACTTATACATGTAAGATCGAATTTGGGCCATCAAAGGTAAGTTACATGCTTAAGTGTTTACAACTCTTTTAGGGGTATGTAAAAAATATAAGGGAAATAAATTGACTCAAATAAGGCTTGAAAATACATGTTGGCTCTCAACTAGCGTTGAGCTTAAAATCTTGCTCATTGGGCGTGAGAGCAAAATGTAATCTCTCATTGCTCTTGCACTAGGTGAGAGAGCCAATATGTGTTCGACTATATTTCTTCATGTTTTACTTTTGAAGCCTTCAAATAGGTCCCCAACTCGTCCCCTGCTTCACCTCCTTAGCCTTGGAAACATGAGTGGAATGTCTCTAGATGCTCCAATTTCCACTCCTTCTCCAAAGTTCTACAATTATACCTAAAAGACTTCAAAATGCACAAACTTCATGGAAATATTAGTAACTTTGCTTTTGGCATCAACAATTCACATAATTGGTTAATCGTATTATACTACCACTCAAAAGTCCTTGGAAAATACCACTTTGAATAGTTATTAGTAGGCCACGCACACACATGCCCCATGTTGCCAAGCACGCTTGCGTGCACATGCAACTTGGTGCATGCCCAACGCACACAACCTTGAGCACCTAATCAAGAGAAGGATTAGTAAAGGGACAAAATGGTAAATGGACAACCCATGCCCGGTGAGCACACTGACGTCTCTATGGAAACCCCAAAAAGTGCTAAAGGCCCTTGGCGGGAGGGAGGGTTTCAACAACTGCTTACTGAGGAATTTGAGACCACACCTTGGCCAAGGTAGGCCTTGGTGGAGACGAACAAAAACCTCCATATGCATAAGCACCTAGGCATGCATGTGTAGGGGTGCCTCCATGACCGCAAATAACCACAAGATTGACCTCCTAACGTTGGGCATGAGAACTGTTTTGAGAGCATCAAAGTAATGTGAGATCAAAAGACATGAGGAAACATTAGATATGGAGTTAATATGGGAGGTTGATAGGTCAAACAAAAGTATATAAAATAAAGCAATACGTGGGAAGCACATGTCTCCTAAGTAAGAATAAAATGAAGTAATGAGTATCATCCTCATCGAGATTAGGTTACTACACTAAAATTAGAATAAATCTAACTTTATTTAGATTGATATAAAGGTAAAGTTGAAATGGAAAACAAACTAAACTAAATAAATTCAAACTTAAGGTCACTAATACAAAGAGACATGGAGCATATTATGGGGAGTGCTGATAGGCCCAAATGTGCTATATAAATGTGTGTGCCTATATGCTAAGTGCACGGTCAATCTCAAGTAATAAATGGAAGTAAGTATATCGCCCACGAGGATTAGGTCACAAGTACCGAAATTAGAATAGTCCCAACCCTTATTTGGATTGACATAAAGGTGAAGTTGAAATGAAAAACAAATCCAACCAAATAAATCCTAAACTAAGGTCACTAAACATAAAAGAGAAATGTAATTCACATAAAGAAAAACCTAGTATTGATTCATTCAACAAATCTGCTTTGCAAGATCCAATTTGGTCCCAAAGACACTAAACCATATATTAAATGCTGATTTCACCTAAGCATATTCTTATTAATAACAATCCTACCTCGAGTAGTTTAATGTATCTCTACCTAAACCAGGTCATAACCAAGGATGGCCACATTGTAGAAACCCATCAGTTTCTGCTACATGTAACCTAATAAATATCTCTATTCTATGATGAAACATGACATTCCATTCATGGTCTAAACTCTAATTATTGTTTCTCAACTTCAAATTAGGTCACAAATCATGTTAATATGACTCTAATCATCAACATTAGGAATTGAATAGAAAATTCAATATATAAGATGAAAATTTAAAACATCAAAGATTACAAATCAAAGCAAACATCATAGTTAATTGTTTATACAACATCAAAACCCTAGAAAATGGGATTAGCTCATGAAGAGGAGAAAAATAACCAAAGAAAAAAGAGAAAACATAAAAAGGAGAAGAAATAACCTATATGGAAGATGTGATGCTCAATCTCCTCTTCAAATCTTCCTCTTCTTCTTCAATCTTCTTCCTTCCTAAAGAGAGATATTATACCCAGTGGTTTAGAAACCCTAGTGGGCTTCTTTTCTTACAATCGAGAGAACCTCCTATTTGCCTCACGAACTCACCTTAAAACTCCCCCTTGCTCAAATGCACTAATTTCTCCTCTTATAAGCCAAAAACCAAGAGAGAAATAGAAGATGAGCTTTGACAAAACATGGGCCCTACATTCGTGCTGTAGCATGGCATATTTGACGCTGTAGCATGGAAACATGGGGAGCTACTAGAATTATCAAAGCCAACTCACGCCATAGCGTGAGTGTGCTCATGCTAAAGCATGAAGCACTCATGCTAAAGCGTGAGGGCACTCACGCTAAAGCGTGAGTGACTAGCACTTAATCCGAATTTCGTCCTTTTATGTTTCCTTCACTTCGTGATGTCGTATCTTGCTCATTCGAACTTTGAATCATGTGATCTAGTATTCACTGTAACTGAGTCTTGAATCAGTCTTACAATGAGGGATCTATAGAAGTACATCATGGAGGTGAAAGGATCACATGTTTTCTGCAACTGTATGATGACTTTTCCAATTTTTCTTCGATTTCACTCATTTCCACTCAATGGTTAACCTAATCAAAAAATTGAGAAAAGAGAGCATTAGGACACTTATTTATCTCATAAAACTACTAAAACCTAATCAAAACAAGGGGATAAAATGAGTATTTAAGATGCTCATCAAGTGCATGCTGTAATGACCCACCCAACACACCTTAGTAGTACATGGCTGAGGGATGATCTTGAGTATGGAGCATATACATGCCTTAAGACATGTATCATACGCGATATGATCTCTAGTTGAAGGCAACACAGAACAAAGATGTAGTGGGGGAAATGCTTGAGGCCAGAGAGGTCAGACACCTTATATAGTGCCAACAGACATACCTGTTTGATAGGAGTACAAGCAATTGGTTGGCATCTCCTTGATGATCAGACTTGATTGATGGCTGAATTTGAAAGAGCCTTAGAGGGAATGATCTAATGGTCCAGGCTCCTTCAGACATGTATTTTGAAAAAGATGCAAGAAGTTGCAATTGTTGATGGGCTCTCCTATATAAAGGCCCTACCCTTGGTAAAGGCAGGAGTTGTTGTTAGCATCAAAGTTCTAAAGAGAGCGCCCGTAGATTGTTGTATTATAGAGTTCTTAGTGCACAACAGTTTTGTAAAGTCTTGTAGAGTAATGCAAGTTAGGCTTGTCCCATCAAAATTATATTGTTGTCTATATCTATACTACATTTTGTAGCCACAGATTCAAGAAGGTTGGCTAAGACGAATCTTAGCACTGCTCATTGAGATAGAAATCGATAGTTAGGTAAATGAATGTGGTAGTAGGAGTGGCAATGGGACAAATTCAGGAATGCTTTTTCCCTTATCCTAAATTCCGCCTGCATTTTAAATTTTTCTCATCCCCGTCTTGCTTAAAATATTAAAACCGAAGAGCCGAGTTGAGACGAGTATCACAAGAATAGGAAATTCCCACACCCGCCCAATCTAGCTTTTATTTTTTATTTTTGATTATATTAAACTATTGTATATATTTTTATTTAAAATACAAAATTATTATTATATATTGAAAATAAAATAATAAATAAATTAAAACTAGTTTTTTACATAATCATGGTAGGACTAAATAATACTAGAACCCATCTTACCCCAATAAATAGTCAATTACATTATTCCCAAACCCACTAGAAACTTGATTACATTATTCCGAAATAGATATGGCAATGATGTGAGATTTTTTGAGTTCCTACCCATAATGGGACAATTATAGGATTAGTGTTATCGGGTTTGCGGTTAATATAATCTAAGCTTGCAGGCGAGGTGGGGCGGGTCTGGGTATTATTTAGTCCTACTACCGATTATTTAAAAAAAATGATTTTAGTTTTATATTTTAATATATAATGATAATATTAATATTTTTTAATAAAATAAAATTATAAAAGTATAATATTCCTATTTATTTATAATATGTATTAATTTTAATATAATGAAAACTTAAATTAATTAAAATTGAACAAGGCAGGTATGGGAATTTCCCAATCTTGCCAAACCTGTCCTGCCTCAACTCGTTTATTTTCTAAAATGGTATAAATATGGGAAATGCTTTACCTAAACGGGGCGGGGTTGGGGATAGTGTGACGCCCCAAAATCGGGGTGTCTCGTTGACAACCCGTCAACCTCATCATTCGTGGATGCTCCGTAACTCAACACCACTCATGAAAATCGGGCAGAGTCTCCTTTATACGGGAAGCTCTACCCAAATACAACCTGTCCCAAATAGTTTACAATGACCACATCGGGTCCACATGCGAGTAAAATAATTGGCCACTTGGGCCCCTGCATCAATACTCACAAAATGCATCAACTATATTACCATAGTTCAAGAGTTAATAAATCACTATTAATTCAACATATATTAAAATGTTCAATTTCTAATACATGTTATACAAAAGTCTCTTCCAGTTTCAATCCGACTTTTCTTCTAAACGCAAATTCTTAGTGAGCGTCGTCCTCGTACACTCGTACCGAAATAGAGATCTCGACGTGCGAGCAAAACCCAAGAGGATAATTTCCTACGTGGGTTACTCCCCACTTAAGTGCACATGTCATGACAAACAATCACACTCAAGTAAATACATGATCCTATTTGAATGTCTACATGCCCGATCCCATGTCTCGAGTCCTAACTGACTCTCTCACACATGCCTAAGCCAAATGAGAGTAAAATCACAGTTTTCAAAACAATAGCTTTTTGTTCTCGAAAACTTACTACCGAGATTCGGTAAATATATTGGACTACCCTCCGAGGCGAATTTGTTGGATAACCCTCCGAAACAATTCATGAGCCCCTTCAATGTGAATTGTTGGACAATCTCCCAACACAATTCTCCGGAAAATCTTCCGTCGAAATTCCTTTCACAAACATTTTTCATTTCCTTTCATTTTTGTGTCATGCATTCACTCCTAATATTCTAGGGTGCCCCAGTGCATATGGAATGCATTATGCCAATCCTAAAATATTCATGCTAATATATAAAACATGTATATATTAACATAATTAATTCACACAATTCATGTTATTAAATTCACATCAATAACACCAAAATTAGCTCACACGTGGGCTAATTAACAATTACAAGCAATTCATTTTGAATCACTCAACAACACAAAATCACACAATATTCACGTGAATGGGAAACCTCAAGTTGACATCTGCTCACGACCACACAATTAGAGATTTCTTCACTCGATTCAAGCTTTTGAGACTGATATCACGACCCTTCAGGCCTCAACAAATCCCTATCCATAAAATGGCTCTTAACCAAAGAATAACACAAGTAGGAAAAGATCCCTACCTCTTGGAATTGTCGGAACTCCACCAAATCGATGTCCACGTAGCCCTCACGTAAAATGTTTTTTATTTGGTCTTGCGAACCGACGGTCCGAACGATGGGAAATCTAGAGAGTCACCCTCTCTCTCTAAAACTGAAATCAGTTTATCGTGACGCTTTTTCTCCTCCATTTGGAGAAGAAGACTATTCCTTCTTTGTCTTTATTCATTTAAACTTTCTAATAATTCCCATATTGTCCTTTTGTCTTGATTTTTGACACATGACTTATTCTAAGCCATTCATTTTATCCTCTCACTAATCATGCAACATGTGTCACATGGGTACATGTAGTAGGTGACTTTTGTCACATCACATATCTTCAAAGTCGCTTACCTCAAGACCCGATGCCTCGAAAACGTGAAATTCCAACTGCCCCACCGAGAAATTCGACAGGGTAGCTAGATTTCGCGAGACGACCTAATGGTGAAGTCCGTTTCACATCCGAGATCTAGAAAATTTACATTTTTACCAAATGACCATTTTACCATTTTTCGAAAATTGAATTTTGGTCTTACAATAGACCACTGAACCTATTCCTATTCTCAAACCCACAAAACCCTACTATACCACCTATATCCATCTCATTGGGGTCAGTGAGATAAGTTCTAAAAACCTACGCATTGTCATCCCTTAGTCTTTCACAAAACATGAAGCTATCTTAGGTTTCAAAAGAGAAGAAGGCTTTAATCCATTGATTAAGAAAAACATATGGAGAAAACAACTTCAATTGATTTGACCCGAATTTTGATATAATCCTTGCATGTTAAACACTTAGACAAATGAACATTGTTTGGCCTCCTCACTCTTTTTGGGAATATATTGCTCAAAAAAAAAAAAACTTGGTTGATTCTGTTATATATATATATATATATATCCATTTCCATCAAAATCATAACCAATAATAATCATATCATCAACATACAAAGAAAGCAAAATACGTCTGCATCAATGCATTTAACAAACAACTTTAGATCATGAAAACCAAGTGACATAATCATAGTATAAAACTTAGCAAACCATGCTCGTTGTTGTATGAAGAATAATCATTTTTTAACATACATGTAACTCTCATAAACTTAAATCAGGAAGAGAAAAGATGGAAATTCCTTTTTTCCAGATATTCATCATCAAGACAAGTATTTATATAGAATATAATATTATACTACACTGGGCACTACAAAACTCTAACTATGGGAGGTATCTATATATGGAGGAACCAGAATACGGGAGGAAAGTTTTCAGATTAATTCGATACAACTATACAATAGTCAGACATTCGACACTCCCTCAAGGTGGAAGCGTATATATCATATATATTCAACTGACAAGGGAATTGGCAATGTCGAAGGCTTGATAGTGCCTTTGTTAACATATCTCAGCTGACCTTTTAAGACTAACATATGGCACTTCACTCTTGTTCTCCAACTTCTCATAGATAAAGTTCCTGTCAATTTACATGCTTCATGCGCGATCGTGTTGTATCGATTCCTGGCCAGTTTAATTGCCGACACATCACAAACAACTTCATAGGCTTTTCGTAAGAGAAACCCAACTCCCCATAAGCTCCTTTTCAACCATAGTAGTTCACAAATGCCTTCACCATTGCTCGATACTTAGCCTCTCGTGACTCGAGAGAGAAACATCTTTGTTTCTGCTCAAGTGACAAGATTACCCAACAAGGTCAGATAACCTTCACGTTGATCTTCTATCTCCTTCACCTTCAATTTGAATCTGAAAATTTAGAATATCTCAGATTGCCATGTTTTGAAAACAAAGACCTTTCCCTGAGCCGACTTCAAATACCAATATCTCATAACCGCATCCATATGTTGCTTACTCGGATTGTGCATGAATCTACTTACCACACTTACAACATATGCAATATCAAGCCTGGTATGAGACAAATAAATTAAGCGTCCAACTAACCTTTGGTATCGCCCTTTGTTAACTGGAGTTTGGTTAGGACATTCCTCCAAGCCGTGGTTTTGCTCAATAGGAGACTTGATTGGCTCACAACCAAGCATCCCTGTCTTTCCTAGTAAGTTGAGCACATATTTACGTTATGACAAAAAGATACCTTGTTTGGAACGATTAACCTCAATACCTAAGAAGTACTTCAATCTGCCCAAATCCTTCATGTCGAATCCTCAAGAGATAATCCTTCGCTTTTACTCATCTCCGTAGATCATCTCGTCATCATCATATCATCCACGATAGGTCAAGAATTGTAATTTTATCACCCACTTTCTTCAAGAACAAAGTATGATCTGCATCGCTCTATTTATACCCATACTTCTTCATCGTAAATTGAAATCTACCAAACCAGGCACGCGGAGACTGCTTCAAGCCATATAAAGCCTTCTTCAACCTACACACCACACTACCAGAAGTACGAGGAGCATCATATCCTGGAGGCAATGACATATATACTTCTTCTTTTAGATCTCCATGAAGAAAAGCATTCTTCACATCATATTGCTATAAATGCCAATCAAGATTTGCAGCTAATGATAATAAAACTCGTATAGTATTGATTTTCGCCACAGGAGTGAAGGTTGCTTCATAATCAACACCATGCGTCTGAGTAAACCCTCGAGCTACAAGTCTTGCTTTGCGCTTATCGATCGAACCATCCGGCTTTTGTTTAATGGTGAACACCCACCTACAACCAACAAGTTTCTTCCCCTCCGGTAGTGATACTAATTCCCATGTCTTATTCTTCTGAAGGGCTGTCATTTCTTCTTTCATAGCTGCAGCCCATTTTACATCCAACAATGCCTCACTTACTTTAGTGGGAATATGCATTGTAGATATATCATTGACGAAGGATTTAGAAGACTCTGATAGTCTGTGAGTAGACACATAATGGGCAATCGGATATGTGGGTTTCTTTATAGGTTACAGAAAATCTCTACCGGTACTCCACGACATTCGTGGTGGTAAATGGCATCCGTCGCAATCAATGTACTCGTAAATATTGTTAGTACACCGCACCCTACTTACCTCGTAAATATCGGGCTTGAGGAGGATTGGACATGGGCACTATTGATGACGAGAGAGAGGGTTCATTAGCAGCATCAATAACATCACTATTCTGGCCTAGCTCCATAATTTGTATTGATTTTGACGCTACTGGAATGATTTCCCCAGAAACAACAACAACTTCAGGTAATTTTTCAAGAGTACCAGTAGATTCAATCTCTACCACCACCATGTTATCTGAAGTCAATTTAAGCCAATCTACTTCTTTCAACATCAGACTCTCCTCCGGAAGATGTGAATGTAATATGGACGGAGCATAAAACATCTCGTGTTCAGAGAACGTAACATCCATGGAAACATAAAATTTTCGGGTAGTAGGGTGATAACAACGATATCCTTTCTGAAAAGGATGATAACCCATGAAGATACACTTCAAGGCACATGGATCAAGCTCAGTACGCAAATGTTTTTCTAAATTTACAAATGCCACACATCCAAAAACACGAGGAGGAATAGTAAGATGAGAGGGAATATCCATGTACGTTGCAAGTTTATCTGATGGTGTTTGGAAGTTCAAAACACTTGTAGGTACACGGTTGAGGAGATAAACAGCAGTAGTGATGGCTTCTTCCCACCAATGGGGTTTCATATTTGCACCGATCAAATCGCCCGGTGTAATCTCAAGACTGGCTTCATTTTTCCTTTTTCTACTACACCATGACTGTGGGGTATCAACACAAGTAGTCTCATGAAGAATGCCATGATCTTTAAAATACCCTTGCAAATATTTGTTAACAAATTCTCCACCATTATCCAAACGAAAAACTTGTAAGGTAGCCGAAAAATGTGTCTTGATCATATTGTGAAGCGAAAACGCTCACTATTTCTAATTTTATTTTTAGTAAATG
The DNA here is from genome assembly GCA_016808115.1 of Tetrastigma voinierianum. Taxonomy (NCBI): domain Eukaryota; kingdom Viridiplantae; phylum Streptophyta; class Magnoliopsida; order Vitales; family Vitaceae; genus Tetrastigma; species Tetrastigma voinierianum. Next base: position 95,257 of record JAEQBH010005212.1, read on the forward strand.
TGCCAAGTCATGCGGTGCACCATCAACAAATATAACAAACCATCGAAATCCCGAGGTTGTTGCAATTGGAGCTGGTCCCCAAACATCTGAATGAACCAATGAGAAATGGACAAATTTTCGGCTAGAACTAGGCAGATAAGGAACACAATGACTTTTTGCCAAAATGCACGTTTCACATTGGAAATCTAGCGTTTACATTTCTGAAAATAACCGTGAAACAATGCGCTTAAGTACCCAAAAGAGACATGACCCAATCGTCGATGCCATAACCAAATTTGATCTTCTTTAATATGAGAACCTTGTGCAGATAGAGAACGACTTGCACAAACATCATCGACATAGTACAAACCCCTTCTCTTAGTACCACGCCCAATGATCTCCCCGCTGCTGATATCCTGAAGAAGACAGAAATTGGGATAGATTAATACCAAACAATTTAATTGTGAAGTTACTTGTGGTGCAGATAATAAATTATTAGAGAGGGCAGGAATCAACAAGGTGTGTTCCAATGATAAAGACGAAGTTAGATCAACTCTTCCGGCTCCAGTAACGGGATACGAAACACCATTAGCATTGGCAATAGAGGAACATTTAGGCAAACAGTGATCACGTAAAATAGATGCATCAAAAGTCATATGGTTTGTGGCACCGGAATCAAGAATCCATCCATGATCCCTGATTACATTGGTAGCAATTAATGTTTTACCTCTATTAATTCGACTATTGCAAAAGAGTGAGTTTACTACGAGAGAGGTCTTATTGGATCCACACCAAAACAGAGGATGGTGTCGAGGTACACAAAGCCACTTTTCCTTTGCTTATGGCCTTCAACCGTTCTTTATGATCATGCCACCATTCCGGATACCCATTTTTCTTGAAACATGAATCCACAAGATGCTTATCACTTCCGCAATGAAAACACCGTCCACCAACTGTTATTGAAGAACTATGTTGAGAAAAGGAAGATGGAACAAATTTCTTAGCCGCCATAGCAACTTGAGATATATCTCCCTGATTTAGCATAGTATTCCGACGTTGCTCTTCACGTCGCAAGGTGGAAAAACGCCGTACTGTGAAAGGGATTGAAGGCGTAAGAATTTCGCCTCTAATGGAATCATATATATCATCTAGACCAGCAAGGAACAAATAAACACGTTCTTCTTCGATCTCTGTTGTCCGTACCTTGATAACTTCGGTCTGTGTAAAAGGGATGGGTTTACGATGATCAAGTTCCTGCCAAATAAATTCTGCATCAAAATATGTTGAAATCGCTCCCGCTGCTTTGTTGCTTATATTTTTACGAGATAAATCATAAATTATTGATTTATCAGCACCCTCATAAAAAGTGCGAGAAACAGCATCCCAAACATCTTTTGCAGTCGGTAGTCGAATGAATAACATCATTACATCTGTTTCCATAGAATTGATAAGCCATCCTTTCACAGTAGCATCATCCATAACCCATTTATCGTAGGTTGCAGCACCTACATCAGGTTGCGGAGTGGTACCGGTAAGATATCCCTTCTTGCCTCTGCCAATAATGAACATAGTCACAAATTGTGACCAGACATCAAAGTTGGGGCCTTTCAACTTGATCCCACCCGGAATTGACATTGGTTCTGATGCCACCATCACGTTCATCGTCGACGGAACAACGAGATCTTCAGATGTTGAGGAGTTTAACATCGTATGATACACGAAGCAATAGGTTCGTAATAATGAGCAAACAATAGGCTTGCTTAGAGGGTAGAGCAGTAGGCTCCTGCTCTAATACCAACTTAAATTGAGAGAAGAGAAAAGATGGAAATTCCTTTTTTCTCAGATATTCATCGAGATACAAGGTTTATATAGAATATAATATTATACTACAACTATAATACAAAAATCTAACTATGGGAGGTATCTATATATGGGAGGAAAGATTTTGTACACAGTGATACAACTATACAATAGCTGTACACAATATTCGACACATAATCCATCCACACTTCTAGGAATAACCTTTAGCAACAAGTCACGATGTGTATCTTTCAACATCCATAAAAGTTTGTTTTAACTAATGGCGTGCTTTCTTGATGATAAGGATACTAAGTCCCAAGTATGAGTCTGATATAGAGTAATAGAAGCCAAAAATGAAGCAAAAGAGCAAAAATAACTAGAGCAAACAAAATATGATAGCTTAGTAGACTTACAACTACGTGTAAACTAACGAGGAGGAGGAGTAGCCACAATCTCGGGATTAACAAATGCATCAAGAAACCAAAGTATTAGAATCAACCGAGCTATTAGTGGGAACCTTACAAGAATTAGTATCCAAAACGGAAGTGAGAACACATGGAGTAGTGATTGACTCTTTCTCATTGTCATCTTTTAAAGGATCAATACTAATAAGATCAAACTTGTCATATTATGAGAACTAGCATGAATATAAAAGAAGAGGATGTGTTCAAGAAATACAACATGACGATGATGAGAGAGGTAATTTTTAACCAATTCGATCAAAACAATGATATCCTTTATTACTTACATTATATGCCAAAAAGACACAAAGCAAACCGTGAGGACAGTTTACTACCCTTAACATGACTTTGAAGAACAAAACAAGTAGAACCACAAATACGTAAGAAAGAATAGTCCAAATCATGTTCATGAAACTTCTCAAAGGGTGGCAAACCTAAGTTGTATGAGATTGGAATCCTATTAATAAAATAAGTGACAATCAGAATTGCTTCTCCTTAGAAAGCACTAGGAACATCAGTTAATAATAAAAGAGATCGAGTTGTTTCAACAAGATGTTGATGTTTCATTTTTGCAACATCATTTTGTTTAGGGGTATATGTACAAGATTTGAAGAAGTGTGCCATCAGAAGCAAGAAATCTAGAAAAATCATTAGAAGTATATTCTTCACCCAAATCACAACTGAAACACTTTATAACAACCAAATGTTGAGTTTTTACAAGAGCTTTAAAGTTTTTGAAAATATCAAGGAAATTGGAATGAAGTTTCATAGAAAAAAACCCAAGAATAACGAGTGAAATCATCAATGAGCAAAACATAATATTGCGATGCCCATTTGAGGCTATAGGACAAAGTCCATACACATCAAAATGAACAAGATCAAATGAGGCAAGAGAAAAAGAAACTCTTAGGGAATGGTAAAGAGAGATTTTTTTGCTAGTTTGCAACCATTACAATTAAAAATAAAGTAGAATCTTAAATTTGTCGTTCGATTGAAGATAAAAACCGTAATCGAGATGTTGAGACATGACCCAAACGAGAATGTCATAAGTAAAAATCAGAAGAACAACTTAAATGAAATGATGACAACTTCACATGATAAAAAATAACTTCCAATACTTTGAGCTGATCCAAAACATAAAGTCCCCATTGCTTATGGCTTGTCCCAATTGGCTTTTAAGACGACATGTCCTACACATCAAAAATATAATAAACATCATAAAGAAACAATGAAGATGTAATAATTGAACCAACACATGCTAATATAATGAGTGTCATTAACCTTCATAACTAACATAAACAGGCTATGAGATAAAGACACAAAGGATGATATATTAGGTGACATATGATGAGAAGCACTAGAATATATGACCCACAAGGAAGAAGATATACCTGAAATACTTGAGGAGGACAAACCTCTATGAGATGATGCAAACATGGCATGTGATTGCGAGGCAAGAAACTTTTGAAACTAATCAAATATACACGAACGTACAAATATGTAGCTCACCACTACATTATTAGTCGAGTGCTTTATATAGCCCACTAGAAGGTGAATTACCAAATTTCTATCTTTACGCTTAGACATAGTGAGAGAAGGAAAGAAAAGAAATCGCATAAATATTCACCAAATAGAAAAATAATACGAAGGTGAAGTTAAACCAGAATCCAATATATATATAAACAATTGATACATCTTTTGAGACTAATGCTCAATATTCTCCTTTTGATGGTTCTCCCTGGCCGGATCCTAGTTTATATCGTTCAATTGTTAGTATCTTGGTTTATCTCACCGTCACTCATCCAAATGTTGCATATGTCATTTATGTAATTTGTTTCGCGCCTACTACAATTCATCAAGTTGTTTGTCAGATTTTAAGGTATTTACATCACAAATCCGGGCTTAAGAATCTCTTACTTCCATCTACCTTGACGTTAAAACTGTGTGTGTACTCTAATGCCGATTGGGCTGAGGATCCTATAGATCACAAGTCAACCATTAATTTTTGCATCTACCTTGGTGATTCTCCTATCTTTTGGAAAAGCAAGGAGTAAAATGTTGTTTCTAGATTCTTCGTAGAAGCAAAATATCATAATTAATACATGGCCTCTACCACTTCAGACATAGTTTGATTATGTTATTGGTCGCTTACAGATATGTGCATTTTTTTATCATCATACTCCCTTATATTGCGATAACAAGCGTAAGGTTTAAATTGCACAATTTAGTATTTCATGAGAAGCAAACATATTAAGATTGATTACACATCACTGACATCATTATCAACTGACACCATCAAATTGTCTGCTCATTCGCAAAGCACCCACTTCCTAAAGCATACTCCACTTCACATTTCCAATTTAGCCGACAAACTCTTTATGTTTCTGCAGTAAGCATTGTAAGTTTGAGGATGTTATAGTATATCATATTATCTATTTCCTATTATTAGTAGGATTCTTATTCTAGTACTCTAGAGTTCTTTCCTAGTAGGATCTTCTTTTTTATATTTTTTAAAAAGTCTATAAAGATCTTTGTTTTATGATTTCTTTATATTATTAGTTTTTATTGCAATGAGAAGCCTAATTTTTTCTTCTTGTTCCAATTTGGGTTTTATTATTATTATTATTATTATTTTTACATCTATTATCTTTACATATTATGTTATAGTATTTTATAGTATCATGGAATCTACCGTTCCACATCACACTCCTTTACCACTTGAGCCAGGTCTCTAGGTCATACCTTAATTTCTTAACAAATTCAATATCTTGATCATCATTGAGCACATTGTAAAATGAAGAATTTGGAAAACTTAAAGTTAGGAGTCACTTAAGAATTTTTTTTTTTAAGGAATTATTGATCTAACTAAGCACTTACAACTTCATTTTAATTGTAACCTTGATTCCAATTGCAGTTTCTAATTAAGTCAGAAAATGACAATAAAAAAGTACTAAAATTGGAAAATTATTTGTTATAGACATTTATTTTCTAAACTAAAAAATTATAAATTTATGTTTTTATTTCCTTTTCCAAAATAAAAAAATAAAAAATCATCTTCAATCTTAACATGTATTTTAATTTTTCGAGTAAAAATGGTTGGAACTAATGGGTATAAATTCCCTTTTGCAAAGAATATTATACAAAATATTTCGTAAGTTGTGTTATTATTATATTATATTTAATTATAAAGTAAGGAAATTTATTAAAAAGATTATGGAATGGAGAGGTAAGCCATGATACATTTCCCAGTATGTATTTATTTTCAAACTATAGTAAAATTTGTGCCCAAAATTTGTGCCTTTCTCTATGTTCTCTCGTGTAGGCCCTTATTCACTAGAGATGAGAGGCGAGGGATTTTTTTTCCCAATAAAGTGGTTTTTTTTCACATCGATCTAGGTTTGATTTTATTTTTTTCCGTTTCATTATTTTTCAAGGACTGCTGCAGCTTTGTTTTATCGCCGACTGGCTGTATGTAATAGTGTTGTCGACTTGTCATTTTTCGTGGATCGTTAGATTATTATATTATTATATTTATTTTGTAATTTCCTAGATTATAATTCTGTATTTTCCTTAGGATTGTAATTTGTATTTTCTAGGTTGTATAGCCTAAATTCTATATAAGGCCTCCTCTTATACTTGTAATTTACGCTTAATATAAAGACTGAGTCCTTTCTTTTCATGGTATCGAGCAGCTCTTTGATTTTTCTTCCACAAGCTCACGATCTAGGCATTACAGCCACTGTATAGCTTTTTTTTCCGGCGAACACCACCGTTTGCCACTGGCTTCTCCCCGCGCCGTTGCCCCCCCGACCCACGCCTGACTTTGCCACGCCGATTAGCTGATCGTTGACCGAAAATTTGACCAGGTGCATTCTGACTTATTTCGTGTCTTGATTCCATTTTTGCCGCTTCATTTTTCGATTCGAATTTTGATATGCCAGTGATGATTTCTGGTCCGACAATGTTATTTTTTAATAGAGATAATTTTGTCAAGTGGTCTGAAGTCATGTGTAGTTATCTCAAAGGCCGCAAGTCAGGCTTTATATCTCCGTGACCGTCCTATTTCGCACGCGTGCATTAAAGAAACCGATTCCTACTATGTCATTCGAATTGAGGATCGTGGTGCGCTAATCATCGATCATCACTTACTCAGAATACATCTATTTCATCCATTGTTGATGAATTTAAGAACATTGATACGGCTAAAGAAGTTCGACTTACTTATTACTCTAAGATATCAGGATCCCCAGTGGTGTCAACTTCAAGCTCACACGTCGTAATCCTTTTATCGATTCACAGAACCAGTGAGTGGATCATCAGATATCACACCGACCGAATCTATTCTTTGGGATCAATTAATTGCACCAACCGCCTCTCCAATTCTGTTGACACCAAATTGGTTTATGTTCACCGTGAACAAGGACGACTATTTCAGGATTTAATGGGGCTTCGTGATGAGTTTGAATTAGTCATAAGTCATATTCTCCATCAAGATCCTTTACCAACAATTTCACAAGCTTATTCATAGTTAGTTGATAATGAGACTGCTCTTCGTGATCAACCCGCCTATCCAAACCATGGTTCTTGCTACTCCAGCCCACTGCTTTCAGATCAGCATTCGTTTTCCCTCCACAATTCACCTACCTCTCGCTTTCCAAAGGCAAAGGAATAATGTCGACGACATAACAATAAGAAGTCTCTTTATCCAGCTTGCGTAAAACAAAGGTCATTCTGTTGAAACCTGTTACACTCGTCAACGTATTCTTCATAACATTGTCGCCAATCTAGTTTGAATTATCGCCTATGGACTCCCATTCCAACTCGTCCCGCCATCTCTCTCTATAGCGCATCTACAGATATGGTTAATCGTGTTCATTCCTTCCATCTTCCTGCATCCAACACGTTCTTCTATGATATCAGTACATTCCTACGTGGGCTTCTTGATTCGCTTGTCGCGAATCATATGACTATTCTCCTAATGTCAGACTTCACACTTCTCTCCCTACCATATACACTTAAATGGTTCTCCTATGCATGTCTCTCATCTCGTACGTCTCTACACCACTTTGTCCTGCTTCCAATGTTTACCAGATTCCTAAACTCACTCATAATCTTCTTTCTGTTTGACAACTCATTGAACTTGGTTTTTCTTTAACATTTTCCCCACTGGTGTGGTTAGCAGATTCTCAGACAGACACGTTGGGGACCGCCCCGCAAAGCTCCAAGGTTGTTTGAGCCTCATCTTCTTCATTTACCGTCCCTCGTCTTCTTTGCTTCGGCTGCTCCTGCACGTAGTACTTCTTCGCTTTATGACATTCTCGCCTAGGTCATGCATCTATCTCTAGAGTTAAACAACTAGTTTCTAGGGGTTTGTTAGGTTCGGTTTCAAATAAGAGTTTTGATTGTATGCCTTGTCAATTTGTCAAACAAACAATTTTTACCAATTACAACGTGTTTCTCATGCTCTTTCTTCTTTTGATCTTATTCATTATGATGCACGGCCCCTCCCATTTCTTACTCCGGAAGTAGTCACGCTATTTTTGTTATTTTTGTGATGATTTTCCCCGATGATAATTGGATTTATCTCTTAAAAAATCGTTTGGAATTTTATCAAATATATCGTGACTTTACTCAAATGATTGAAATACGCTTTCTAAACCTTATCAAAGTTTTTATCTGATAATGCCCAAGAATATAAAGCTCATGAATTTACATCTATTCTACATCAATTTGCATTAATTCCTCATCTCTCGTCTGCACTTCAAAGAAGCTCAGAGTGTGGTCGAAAGAACTTCGTCATATTCGATGTTGTTCGTATACTACTATTGTCGCCTACTCCTCTTTGGGCCGGGGAAGTTGTTTCATCGCTGCTTACACCATCAATCGATGTCCTTCCCATTGTTCATAATCAAACTCCTTATGATATGCTGTTTATTATTCCTCCTTATGATTTATTTGTGAGTCTTTGGATGTGTCCGCTGGTTCTTCTTCATGATCATGAAAGAAACAAACTTCAATCTCGCTCTTGTTTGTGCGTTGTTTTCAAAAGGAATAGGTAAAAAGGTTATAGGTGTTATGATCCCATTGGGTAAACGCCTTCGTGTTTCTCGGCATGTGGTCTTTGGGAACACAAAATGTTTTACCAACTACCTCATGTCTCGTTTCCTTATTCCCATCGATCCCTTCCATGACCTTTTTCGAGGAGTCTCCCACCTTCTGCCTCGAGTCTCCCTTCTATTACCGATGTTCGCTCATGCATCCGATGAGCTTCCTTCTCAATCGATCATCGCATGCCCATCGATACTACCCCACCGTGGATCCCGCCGGTCCTTCCTCGACTCTCATGCACTTCGCCGTTTCCATCTGCACCACTCTTCCTTCTCACCTTCATAACTTGTTATCGCTTCGCTTCTCGCCTCTCTAGGAAACTCCACTTTCTATGAGGCTTCCTCTAACCCTTTGGCGGCAGTTTCATGAAAGAAGAGCTGGATGCACCGCATAAAAACCGAACATTGATCCGGCTGATCTCCTCCTGAAAATCATATCTGTAAATGGGCGTTTATAACATCAAGACTCGACGGATGGCACTGTTGATCGCCAAGGCTCGCCTTGTTGCTAGGGGCTTTACTCGTGGAGTACGGGATTGATTATGAGGAGACTTTGCTCCTCAGGGCTCGACTTTCTTCTATTAGACCTTATTGTCGCTTCGCGGCTCACAAATGGCCACTCTTTCGTGATGGATGTCAAAACGCTTTTCTTAATGGTGAACTCTCGTAGGATGTCTATATGAAGCTCACTCCGGTTACTCACTTCCTGGTTCCTCACGTAGTATTTCGATCACTACGTAGCACTTTATGGGCTTAAACAAGCTCCTCGAGCATGGTTTACCAAGCGAGTCTACACCTCTCAAGATGGTTTTTCAGCACTCTTTGATACGCCCTTTTTCCAGACGGTCCGTCATGGTATTATTCTCCTCTTGTATGTCGATGATATGATTATTATAGGTGATGATATGCGGTGGTATTCGTGGATCTAAAGCACTTTATTGGTCATTAATTTGAAATGAAAGATCTCGCCCTCTTAATTACTTTCGTCTAGAAGTTTCTTCTTTACGATGGTTATATTATCTTACTCAAAGTTAAGTATACTGATATGATTTGAGCCAAGATCACCGATAGCAAGATAGTTTGACAATAATTTATTTGGTCACACCCACTCCCGATCCAACCCGAATGGCGTATCCAAACTCAGTCCAAGGAAAAGTAGACTGCATAATCGACTCACTGACCTATTCTTCGTAGAGCCGAACTTGTACCTCGGTGGGTATACAAACAATTTTGTAATAACAAAATCATTTACATTTACAAAAGAACTACCAACGGAGTGGTGTCCATCAAAATCTATACAACAGAAGTACCGAGTCTCATTTACTTATACATGTACATTTTCTATTGAATATATATTTCAGAGGCAAGAGAATACAAAATATAATCATACTTCTTCATTGGAGTTTACATCTTATATAAACACTTATACATATACATATCTAATATAAAACATCACAGATCATGAAGCAAGGTCGGTGAGCACTCATCTCCGACGGTCTGCTGTGTTGGTGCGGAGTGTCCTCGTCCTCTAGCATCCTCTTCGCACCTACACCTGATTGAACACCCATGCTAAGCTTTACGCTTAGTGGGAATGATACATGGACAACCACCAATGGTGACCGTCATGTTTATACATATGCATTTTAGCATATCTATACATATTCATATAACTTTATTACTTATCATCTTTACATTCCTATTAGTATCAATCTTTCATTGCTGTTCTATGACTTTGGCATATCTCCCTATCTATACTTTTATCAGATTCCTGTTTCTATACTTTGCATATTCCATATTCATTCTATAACTTATTGCTTTTCATGTTCTATTACATATTCTTCATATACTCGTACTTTTATACTTTCTATACTTTTCTATGTTCATCTTCGTGGCCTTATCATCTCTCATATACTTTTCATATCATCTCAGACTTTACTTATTTTGTACTTTATACTATCATCGATAAGAAATAGCTTGCATTTCATACATGTCATATATTCTTACATTTCATTTTGTATATACTTGTCATTTTCTTTTATACTCATGTCCGCAAATACCTTAGAAGGATACGGGAAATAATCGTATCTACCTCAAGGTACTATCATCAGGACGAGACAGTGATTTCTATCCCAGATATACCCGGTTGCACACACTGCACGACAATGACCTATGCCATGTAATATGTGACCCTAAACGGGCCGATATCTAAAGGTATCATCACCGCACGATACAGCTGACCTATGCCATGGGTGACCCAAACAGCCGTATATACCGAAGGTATCATCACCGCACGAGACAAAGGACGGCGCCATGTAATGATCCAAACGGGATTGATGTCATCGATCTAAATGGGGCCTCGATATCTATAAACTCTATGCTGCAGCAACTGTGTCCCTATAGGCATGCCTATCTATCCCTCTATAGGTTCTAAGCAGATAATCCGTGTATATTTTATGTTATGTACATATCTCATATTCCCGAATAACTATAGTCATCCGGTAATCATATATGATATGTATACTCATTTATTCAAGTCTTTACTTTTCATCTCATTCTATGTAATGAATAACTATGGTTACCAGCAGGTCCTACTGTTTTTCATGAATTTTGGACCTAATATGATTTCCAATTTTATCAAGCTATATATGGATGGATTCTTGACTCAATGGTCTTTCCATAGAGTCCAAGAATACCATAATCAGAGTTCAAACGAAAAAGTTATGACCTTTCGAAGTTGGAGATCTCACAGGAACAACCAGCCTTACCCGGCTAACTGTACCTGACCAGTCTTGCCCGATTGGCCCTAACCTGCCAGATCCAATACCCAATGCCGTCCACAGGAATACGGATGGAATTTTGACTCAATGAGATTTCGATAGAGTCTAAGAACACCAAAATCGGAATTTGGATGAAGAAGTTATGACCTTCCGAAGTTGGAGGTCTCACATGAACAACCACTTCACTCATTAGCTCTTAATTCCGACAGCCTTGCCTGATTGGCCCTAACCAGCTAGCTCCAGTACCCAATGCCCTCCACAGGCATACGGTTGGAATCTTGACTCAATGAGCTTTCTAGAGAGTCTAAGAACACCCGAATCGGAATTCGGAGGAAGAAGTTATGACCTTTCGAAGTTGGAGGTCTCACATGAACAACCAGCCTTACCCGGCCAGCTCCCATCTCGACCTCTTGCCTCGATTGACCCTAACCGCCAGCCCAGCACTAATGCCCTCCACGGCATATGGGCTGCAATCTGACTCAATGGGCTTCCATAGAGTCCAAGAACACTTAATCGAGTCTCTGGACGCAATAGTTATAACATTCCGAAGTTGGAGGTCTCACATGAACAACTAGCCTTACCCGGCTAGCTCTACCCGACCAGTCTTGCCTGATTGGCCCTAACCGGCCAGCTCCAGTACCCAATGCCCTCCACAGGCATATGGATGGAATCTTGACTCAATGGGCTTTCCATAGAGTCCAAGAACACCCGAATCGGAGTTCGGACGAAGAAGTTATGACCTTCCGAAGTTGGAGGTCTCATAGGAACAACCAGCCTTACCCATGATTTGACCCGAACCGGCCAAATTTCTAGCCGGCCAACCTATCCAAGTTGACCCCATCCGCCCTGGGCCACCCCATCCTACTCGGTGACTTAGCCGCTAGCCAGCCAGCCCTTCCACTTAGACTGTTTAGAGTAAACGGACCATAACTTGGGCTACATAGGTTCGAATTGAGAAATTCAAAAGCCTAACATCAACTACACTGATGTGGCTACAATTTACCTGAAGGACTCACTACCAAATTCCCTTTCTTTCTTATCCAAAAACCAGTCCTAAGACCCAGCTAACGCATAGGATCAAGATAGGGTAGCTTCCCTTAGTTCAAAATGAAACCAAACATTTCTCAAAACACATATATAGGAGTCTTAGAGTTTTTCTCAACTCAACCTTAACAAGAAATGAGTTTGGGAGTTTCCAAACCCAACCCATACACAAAATAGAGGTTCCAAACCATGTATCCATACTTTCTATACAAAAACTAGACAATTCCATACTCAAATTCCATACACACATAGTTTCCATATCTGTGATCTTCTTTTTCCCTTCCTTCTTTCTTCTCTTCTCTTCTTCTTCTTCTTCTTCTCCTTCTCTTCTCTCCTCCCTTATTCGTTTGCCTTTTCTCCAAGACCAAAATGAGATATTTATTTTGGTCTTATCCTTATTTGATATTATCCCCTTTTTATTTTAATTTCTTTTTCCTTTTTATTTCATTTTTTCTCTCTTTTGGAGCATCCCTGACCATCCGATCAAAGTATGGAAACTTCCTCCCTCTTTCCTTTAAGCCACTTGTTTCTTCCACAATTTTCTTCCTTATTTGCTTATTTGATTTTTAATATCCTTCTTATTACTTTGATCTCAATTTCATTTTACTGCAATCCTACTTGGCATATGAACTTATTAAATTATGACTTAGGAACCTAATCGTAAATTATTAATTTGCCCTTAACTTTGTATTAATTCCGGTGTTCTGCTAATTTTATTTTTATCTTTATTTCTTCCCAAACCATAATGCTTATTTTTGGCTATATCCAAACATGTTCTAAAACTGTCAGGGTATATTTTTGGGTGTTACACCTATTGAGCATAATCACGCTCAATTCCCTGGGCGATGGCTTAATCACCATCTGATGCTACTCTCATGCATACTGGTTTAGTCTAATCTATCTCACTATTCGCCTTGATATTTCCTATGCGCTCATTTAGCTGGCCATTTATGGTTGTCCCTAGATCTCTTCATTATGTCGTTGTTCTCGTGATTCTTCTCATATCTAAAAGGCACTATATTTCGATGGTTCATTTTCTTCCTGCATTCTTCATTAACTCTTCAGCATATTCAGCGCAGATCAAGTGTGTGATCCCATTGATCGCCGATCTACTTCACAGATATTGTTTTATCTCCTGGTGATTCTCTTATCTCTTGAGAAGCAAGAACAAACGATCATGCTCGCTCAAAGACCGGGCGTAATATAGAGCACTAACCAATGCACACAATTAACTTATTTGGTTACGCTGGTTACTACAGATCTTGATTGGATCGCTTCACTCAATCCAACTTCACCGTGATAACGGGCGTTATTCAAATTGCTCATAATGATGTCTCCATGAACGCATCTTTAAACACATATCGTATCGATTGTCACTATCTGGCCGTCATCCGCTCTGCGGCACACTCACATCTCACTATTTCCTTGACTGGCGAATGATATTCACCAAACCACTTCAGAACTTTCGAAAGTTTAGCTCCAAAACTCAGAATGGTTTCTCTAAACCACCATGAGTTTAGCGGGGTCGTTAGATTATTATATTTATTTTGTACTCATAGATTATAATTTGTATTTCAGGATTGTAATTTGTATTTTTCTAGGTTGTATAGCCTAGCTCTATATAAGGACTCCTCTTATACTTGTAATTTACGCTTAATATAAAGACTCAAGTCTTTTCTTCTGGATTCTTGGCGCACAATTCAAATAACAAAATTCAATCTACAGTTAATTGTATCAAATCCAGCTTTTTAGTATACAAACTGATACTTAGGTAATTTTAAACATTGTTGATTGTCAAATTGGTAGGTCTTGAGCCAATCCCTTTGCTATTATGGATGTTACATCGCCTTCTAAAGTTTTTATAATTTTGATTTTAAGTTTGTATCGCTTGTATTGCTAATCAATAAAAGACTACATTAAAAATGTATGTATCTTTTAAAATGAATTATTTTATCTTTGTATTATTACTTTTTGAATTAACATAAACAATAAAAAATAGATTTAAAATTTATTACTCACTGTCCCTATGACTTATTTTACTTCTCTAAATACTTGTATACAACTCATTTTAATTATTTTGTTTCTGTTTGTTTCTATGTATTTTACGATAGTTAGAAACTGAAACAAAATTTCCTTTGGGTAAAAAATTTTGGATAAATGGAAAAAAATACAAAGGGCTTGATCAAATGTCCAAGATTGAATCCAAAAAAGAAATTGATACAACATCAACCATTGGTGGCATTTCTCATACATCAGAAGCCAAAGAAAAAAAAAGGCTGTGGCCAGGCCAGGCCAAACCCTAGTTGAAGAAGCATCTTCTTCCATAATGCAAAGACATCAAATAATTCATAGATCTGAGATCACTTGGGTTTCCAACCAATGCAGCTCTAGAAATTTCTAGATTCCATATCTAGGAAGCCAAAACAGAGTTCCAAACATGTCTCAATGTCTGGCTCTGCAACAGCTTCTCCCCCATGCATGAAATATCAATCTGTCATGAACGTCAAAAATGAAAACCCAAAAATTTTCTTCGACATTGAGAGCATGACAATACAGCAACTGATATATAGAGCAAAATGCTGTTGATGGAAAAAGGAAAGAGAGGAGAAAATTTGTAATCTTAGGACACCCATTGATCATTCTAAGTACCTCAAAGTAGTGCAAGATTCCAAATTTTCTTTTCTTTTCTCCGGTCTTTTGCATGCCAAAATGGAGAGTAATATTAAGATGATCAGCAAAGCATATGCCAATGAAGTAGATTGTGATTAATTTTAATTTTGCAGGAAATTTCCCCATGTTTGCTTTAGAAACTCCAAACAATCCCCATGTTCTTTATTCTGATGGTATGCTCAATTCTACTGAAAGTACCAAAGAAACAAAGGAAAATGGAAATAGTTCACTCTTGCATAGATACAATGCAAAATGTGTAGAAAACTAAATATTAAAAGGGAAATTTTTATATATATATATATATATATATATATATAAAGGAAACTTATATATATATATATATATATATATATATATATATATATATATATATGTGAAAAGTAGCAACTGTTTATTTAGAGGGATGGTCTATGATGACTCGTCACAGATATGTTCGACCATACTAAGACATGTTAAACTAAATTATAGAACATCCAGCAGAACGAGCAAAAAAATTAAACAAAAACATAAACATAAACATGTGTTTAAGAATTTGTTAGCATGGTTTGGTCAAACCTATGTCAGCTAAGCCAAGATGCAAAGGATTCCATTATATCAAATGAGGTTACTTTTAGATGGTGTTTGTTTTTTTTTACTTAATACTGAATATAACTTTTTTTTAACTTAATGCTGAATAATGCTTAATAGCATTAAGTATAAAATTGTTTGTTTTTTAACATTGGGTAGTAAGTAAGAATGACAATGAGATGGAATATTTCGGGTTTCGTTTTTACTCCCAATTTCTTTAAATGTGACCGGGTTTGATTTAACCTGTAACGAGTTTTAACTTGTGCTTGTTTTTATTTTCTCAAATTTGAGATGTGTTTATAGACATACTCTACCTCATTTCAATTATATTTTAAAATTATTTTTTATTTTTTATTTTATACTTTAATATAAATAATAATTAGAGTGTTTTTTAATAAATAATTTATAAAATTATTATTTTTTGTTTTTTATGAAATATATTAATTTTAATATAATAAAATAAAAATAAAATAAAAAAATAAAAACAAAATTAAATATAAACGGGCGAAGTATGGAATTTTCCCATCCTCGCCTCCGTTTACTTTTTTAAATGGCATGCATTTGGAGTAATCAAATAAATGGGGCGAAGTCGGGTCGAGATGGGACCGCCCGTCCCAAACCCTTCCATCACATCCCTGCACGATTGTTAACTTTTCTTCATTTAATAATAAAAGCTTTTTCGTTTACGAAAACGACTTTTCTTGTCACTCGCTTCAATACCTTCCTTCGCCTAATTACTCATAATAAAACTCATAACAAGTCCCCTTGTTCCCCAAACATCTAGACACACTATGAGTACTTGAGACTTTCTGCACCATATCATTAACATAAATATATCATCGTTTTGCCCTTAATTGAAATGTGCAGTACTTGAGACTTTCTGCACCATATTTATCTTAGTGCTTCATTAACCGCTACATTATCCCTTTGGATATTGGATCTTATCTAGAGAATTATCTTTTTAAATAATTTGCATTGTTCGAAGTTTGTTGAAGTGTTTTAACCAAATCTAGGCTTAAAGGTGAGATAAAAATGGCAAGACTCTTGAAACCTGAATAGTCCTATTCCAAGTAGAATCCATCACTGGTCATGACTCTTATTATCATAAGACAGGGTCATGATATTCTAACTTCCTAATATTAGGAAATCGTTTTCTGTTCTTCCTTTCTTAATAGCTTTAAAAACCAAATACAATCTAACGGTAAGATGCATTCCTTATCTGCACTTGGATGCAGATATATAAAGATTTATCTTCAGATCATCATGGGCAACTACTCATGATAGATAAAACCCGGTCAACAACCAAATTCATAAATTCCAAAAGCTCCTTAAGGAACAACATTTTGGAAAGATCTCAAGGTGTCTTAAAGCTTACTTCATAAGTAAACGTCGTCCTTCATGATATAAATTTACTCAATCTCTTAGACATCAACAAGGATAGTTAATCTTGCCCAAAGGGATTAATGGCTTAATTAGGGATTGCCAAACAACAACAAACGAGATCAAAAAGCATAGGTCAATATGTTAAAGGATGGAAAAAACTTGGGTGAGCCCTCCATTCCGCCTAACATTATTTATCTTTGATTAATTTCATTTATCATACAAGTATCAATGGTTCAGATTTCTAAACATTGTCCATCTTTGTTTTGATTATGTATATTTTAGAACTCAAGTACTAGAAATGTGACACTCAACTCAAATGTGCTAGAATAGAAGTAATCGAAGAAGATGAGGTTTGGGAAAACGTTACTCCTGACGAAGTATATCATGTTCCTAAAGTAACGGGCAATCTTGTTGGTACACCATCACTAGTTAAAGAGGGCTAAAAAGTAAGATTAGAATCAAATAAGTTTGTAATCAAGGACAATAATGCATTCATTGAAAAATGTGAAATTTATTATTTAACGAATTAAGTTTACTTTAAATTAAATTATTTTTAAGTTCTTAATTTAAACTTTATTATTTTTTTTTTCTTCAAGTACTAACATAAATTTATTTTATCAATTCAAACTGTTCATATTTGTCTTTATTAATTTTAATGAATATTTATTTTCATTAAATTCAAATGATAAATTTATTTGGTAATCAAGCATCCATATTTAGAGTATTACAAAATATTTAACATGATTCTACTGCAAAAATAAATACCCAAGTACAATGTTACAATTTTAAGTGCCTAATAATTCATTAATAAAATAATAATTATACTGAAAGTCATGACTTCAATGATCTTATTTAATATGATAAAAAAAATTTGAGAATAGAAATTAATTAATTAATTTAATTCAAACTTTAAAATTATTTTAAACTTTACATCATAATATTGGGTCAGTTTTATCCCATTTATTTTTATCTAAATAATAACTTAGATTAAAATTTACCAAACAGACCAAAAAGAAAAAAAAAACAAAACAAAGAAGAAAAATAATACATGAATGATAGTATTTTTCAGAATTGCAAACCATGCATATTTCGAGGTGAAGAGAAGTTAGAATTTTCCCATCAAGGAAAATGCAGGCTCATGATGTCTTTAGACTAGTAATCATTTTCTCGAGTAAGACTAATAAGATTCTAGGCATCTACCCTACCTACACTATACATCTCATCTTCACTTTGCATGTGCAGTTCAGTTCACTTCTTCCTTAAAAATCACGTCAAAATTTGTTGTAGTTTTTATAATAATAAGAGTAATCTCTTAATTTTTTTAATATTGTTTATATATATATATATATATATATATATATATATATAGATAATTTTATGTCATATATAAATACAAATTATAATTTTTAAAATAATTTACTGATATTATACATATAGATAAGTGTTTTTTCATTCATGCAATATATGATAAAAAATAGAATTAAAATCATTTTCTCAACTTCTTATAGAAACAGAGAAAATGCTCTTAATAAAAATACTCCAATTAGAAACTGTTGTGAGTTCATTTGACATAATTTTAATAATCTTGTTTGATATGATAAAAAATTTGAGGTTAGGAATAAATTAATTAATTTAATTTAAACTTTGAAATTATTTTTAACTTTATGTCTTGATATTAGGTCAATTTTATCACATTTATTTTATCTAAATAAATACTTAAATGAAAATTTTTAAACTTACCAAATACACCAACATGGGGGGAAAAAATTAAGAAAGAAAAATAATACATGAATGATGGTATTTTTCAGAATTGCAGACCATAATGCATATTTCGAGGTGAAGAGATGTTAGAATTTTCCCCTCAAGGAAAATGCAGGCTAATGATGTATTTAGACTAATAATCATTTATTCAAGTAAGACTAATAAGATTACCCTAACTATGCTATACATCTCATGATTCTCATCTTCACTTTGCATGTGCAGTTCATCTTCCTTAACTATCACGTCAAATTTTGTTGTAGTTTTTCTAATAATAAGAGTAATCTCTAAAAAAATTTTAAAATAATTTACTGATATTAAAATTGTTTTTTCATTCATGCTATATATGATACAAAAATATTATTAAATTCATTTTCTCAAACTCTTATAAAAACAGAGAAAATACTTTTAATAAAAATACTTTAATTAGAAACTGTTGTGAGTATATTTGATATAATAACTTAATTATGTAACTTAGAATGAAAACATTTTTTAAATAATGAATGAAAATAATATCATCAAAATCCATATTTTTAATGTTATCTTTTCTCTACTTTCATTTTTCTATTTACCTCTATATAATCCTAAACTATATTTTATGACAATAAATATGTTAATTTAATATATATATATATATATATATATATATATATATATATATATATATATAGACACCAATTCATTTTATATATTAAGGTGTAGTATTTGCCCTATAGACTCAAACTTAAGATTGTTGTAAACTCTCCTACAATTTCACTACTTAAGTGGCATCAAGGGCATGTTAATTTAAGATATTAAAAGTAAGTTCTATATTAGTTTCATCAAATAACTAACTTAAGTATCTAATTAAAAATTGAATAACAAATTTTAAATTAATAACTTAATTATAATATAATCTAAAATTAACTTTGTGTTATTACGTAATAAATATCAAGTTTTACAAGGACAAACTTATTTATCGAGAAGCCCGAACTATCATTATTTAGAGGCACTAATTTTAGTAATTGTGGTATAGACGACGAGAGAATAAAGATTACCTTCGGTTTCATTGAAAGGCCAAGCTTTCCAACCAGGTATTTCTGCACCATGAGAATTGTCACGTTGTCGTCTCTTTGTTTTTTTAAATTAAATTTGGACCAGAAATTGGAGCGGAAGAGAGAAAGCCAACAAAACTCCAAAAGAAAAAGCAACGTCAGGTTTTTCACTCATTTCACTGAACACCATCATTAAGAAATAGAAAGAAAGAAATAAATATATTTTATTTTATATTTTTTCTTATGGCTAACTTGCACCTTCTTACTTACCTCACTCTAATGTACGCCTTGGGTACTTGTGGGAGTATCTCTCCGTTGCTGTTAATACCGCCCATGCATTCATCATCACTTTCAGGGTCATGACAGAGAAATCAAATACATACCAGCAAATGAAAGACAATACGAGGAAAGTGGAGGAAGTGATTACCGGTTGATGGAGGAGACGAGGGTGAACCAGAGGCCAGTAGGAGACCGGATGACCGGTGTTTGCCGGTTGCTAAGAAAGCCGGCGGCGGCGGCGGCGGAGACCATGGGCCACGGCCATGGCGATGATGATGCTGAAAACCACGTTAATGATGGAAGTAGTGGATCGTAATTAGTGGAACTTGTCATCCCTAACCCTAACCCTAACCCTAACCCTAGAGAAGAAGGGGATGAGGAGGTGGATCTGGTAAACCCTAGGCCCAGCTCGAGCCACTCACCTTCTCCGTTTCCTCCTTTTTCATTGGCCTCCATTTGAAGATGAATGTGAAGATCAAGAATATTGTGAATGTAACTAGTTCATTTAGAAGAGGAGGAAGAGAAGGAGGCGGTGGTTAATGGTTGTGGAGAAGTAGGAGTTTGATTTGTTGGGAGTTAGAAGAAGGGATCATGTGTTGCGGTCAGAGAGAGTGACTGGGAGAAGAGTGTGTGGGAGTTGGAGTAGGGGGATTGAACAAAACGTCTAATGATTTGGGTTGAAACTTTGAAACCGGCCTCTCTCTCTCTCTCTCTCTGGTCATGTGTAGTCAGTTTGTACGACTACGACTTTCTGAAAGAACCACTTCCCACTTGCATTCAAAGTTGAAACAACAGTCAGTCCTCATCCCTCTTCTCTTTTCTCTTCTCAGGGCGTTAAAACTCAAAAGCCGTTTCCCTTTTCAGTCTTCCTCCGCTGTCCATCCGACTCACTTGTAAGCCTTTTCTTGAGTATTGGGCCAAAGTAGCCTTGCTTTTGAAAAATAAGAAAAGAAAATTACTATTAAAAACCAGTTATGAATTTTACAATGAAATCCTAAACAAAAAAAAACATAAGCTTTTTAAATATAACAAGACTCCAAACCCTTATCTTATCCAACATGATACTAGAAAACATCATCGTTGTTTTGATGAATGTGCACAAATTTGCCATGTCAAACTATTTAACGACATCGTTTTGGGTTATCAAGTAAGTTTTCTCTCCTAGTACCATTCTCTTTGTAGATACAACTACTCTTCGTTGGTGTTGGCTTGTTTTACGATGCACTCTAGGCAAATACAACTATAGGAGAAAACTCTTCTTTTCTCTTAAACAAAGCTTGCAACAAAAGAAACATATACCTACAAGATCAACTCAGAGCATCGTTAATAAACCAAGGGAAAGAAATCAAAAAACGAAGAACATATATGAGAGAAGCCGAGTCTTGTGAGGAGTCACAATATTCTTAAAACATATTCGCTGTTTCCTTTAGTGCTTGGATAAAATCACACTAATGTCTGTCTTCCAAGATGAAACGACTTGACAATTGGTTGACAAAGCACCTTGTAGCCACTTCGACGAACTGAAACATGTTTTCTCTAACACTGACGAGAGGGATAGGGAGAAAGACAACTTTAGGTAGACTTCAGTGAATGTCTTTTATTTGAGCAGATTTTGACATCTATAAATAGTGCACATGGAGGATGAATGGAAGAGCGATTAAACTCCAATTGTTTCAAGTTCAACATAAGAGGGGAAGTAAAAACCCATAAATGGTAAAAAAATCTTTTAATTAAAACCATTATACGAACGTTTCAAAATTTTAAAAACAAATGTTTCATCGAAGCTATTTTCATTCACGTAATAGATAATCATCTAACAATTCCCCACATAAATGAAATTGACACTCAAATACACAAGACCAACAATTCCTCAAGACTGATAGAGTACAACGGTTGAAATCTGAATAGAAGAACTATGGGCTACCCTTTGGACATTCCCTTGTAGAAGTATGTTTACGTTACTAACTAAAGAGTAGACATGATGTCCTTGAACCGTTCAATAGATGATGACTTACCTCACATAGGAATCTTCCTAATATTTTCCAGTTCTCACTTTTATGTTCATTTTGACCATGAATATGCACTCCTGGCTTCTTGCAAGAGTTTACCGTAAAGTGTGCTCCTTTCACCTCCCTTGAAGCTGGCCTCATCACTCTTTACATAGCTGATATCTTAATTGCTATAACTGCATTACTCTATTATTTGACTTTCCATTGCATAGGATCATTAAAAGCATAACTTAATCTCTCTTATAGAGCACTCATTGTTTCATCATAGAATTGACACTGAAGATCCCCCACGTGGATCAAACTCAAAGTTCCTTATACTTAGCTGCCCCATTTGAAACTCAGATCTGTGATCTCCAACACCACGATCCAATTATATCGCTTTTATTATTTATTATTTTATCTCATTCATTGATGATTTTTCAACGAACTCTTATTTAAATCTTTTGGTTATTGATCCGCGATAGTTATCCTTAGATCTCATAATAATTTTAGAGATAACCCTAGTTGATATAATTCTTCTAATTTATATTATGTCTATAAATGAATATGTCTAGATTTTACCATTGTACATATTATTTTAGGTTATACTAATATGCATTGACTATCACAATGTATATATTGAGTGCATAGGTTTTGGCCACTTTAGAAGATCTTCATTTACAGCCATTTAGCTTCCTTCTTTCACATTTATCTAGTGCTATAAACTCAAATTTTTATTAGGGATATGGTAATAACATTTATTTTGAGGATTTCCATGAGATCACGCTTCCTTCCAGTCGTAAACACATAAACACTGGTTTTGAGTCTTTTAACATTAGATATCTAATTAGCATCGCTGTATCCTTCAAGTACAATATGATATCTTGTATAGTACAACCCATAATCATAAGTAAATTGTAAGGATTTAATACTCTCATAATTTCTTGTCAATGCTTGGTTCTAGGATTACTCGTGTATCTACTCACTTATTGACTATTACATATGTTATGTCTAGCCTTGTATAACTCATCAAGTACATTAAACTACCTATTACATTAGAGTACTCTACTTGAGAAACACTCACCGCTTACTTCTTGAGAAATGTAGTTACATCTACTCTGAGTCTGCTATACTAGAACATTATATTTGCCTGTACTTCTAAGAATATTGTCAACATAATGTGACTGACTTAGAATGAGTCCATATGATGTTCTTTTGATTTTTATTCTCAATATAACATCAGCAAGTTCAAGTCTTTCATGTCAAACTTTGAATTCAGCATGTTCTTAGTAGATGTAATCATCTTATCATCACTATCGACAACAAGCATGTCATTTATGTACAAAATACAATAACATATCCATGTTCTATATCTTTAGCATACACACACTTGTCACATTAATTAATTTTGAATCCATGTGACATCATAACATTATCAAATTTCTCATGCCATTGTTTTGGTGCTTGTTTTAGCCTATACAATAATTTCACCAATTTACAGACTTTCCTTTCTAGTCTAGGAGTAGAAAAGCCCTCAGGCTACTCCATGTAGATTCTTCTAATTCTCCATTTAGAAAGGTTGTTTTTACATTCATTTAGATGGCTTCAAGATTTATCAATGTAGCAATTTTGCAATCATCATGCTGGAGTTATTATCAAGCTATAAGAGAAATGTGTGTCAAAAATAATCTAGGCTTTCTTACTTGTTTGTAGCTTTGATCACAAGTCTTGCTTTGGTAAATTTACACTGAATCCATTCATTTCTTCTTTCCTTTTGAAAACCCACTTGGAAACTTATAGAGGTTTACAAACCCAATCAAGATCCACTAGTTTCCCAAGTATAGTTTTGTAATATGGAATCGAATCTCACTCTTAATAGCCTCTTTTTCACGTGAGACCTCTATAGAGAGCTCACATCGCTTTAAAAGTCTAAGGTCTCTTCAAGCACACACGCTGTGTCTTACCTAATGCATTTTTCTGCTTTGTTTCTTTTACTACGCTCCACCATCTTAATCTTTCTAATCTTGAACTTGACTATTTTCATTAATAGTCTCTACCTATTCTTGCTTTCGATGGTTTGACTCTTCTTTCGATCTACATGAAAATACATTTTCAAAGAATAGTGTATTTCTAATTCATTATCGTGTTCTTTGAATATTTGAATATTCAACTTATGAACAAGAATCGATAAGCAATATTGTTATGTGTGATAACAACTAATGAAAATGCAAATGATAGTTTTAGGTTATATTTTCACTTTTTTAGGAAGAAGAACTACCACTTTAGCTAGACATCCCTACACTCGCAAGTATTTATATGATAGATTTTGTCCTTTTTATAACTCATATGAGGTCTTTTTCTGCTTTCTTTTTAGGCACCTTATTCAAAAGTGTACTAGCAAACAAATGGCTTCTAATTCCTACAAGTTTTGTAGTATACTAGAACTTATCAACATTGTATCTACTCATTTCCCTTTTAGATGATGATTCTTTTCATTTCAACCACTCGCTGATTTATATTAACAATGTGTCATGGGTTTTATGTATAATCTCATATTATACATAGAAGTCAATAAATGGCGATTCATGCTACTCACCACCTCTATCACTTCTTATACTCTTCTTTAATTTTCTTGTTGAGCTAATTTCAACTTCATTTTTATAGAGGAATAAATTTCTTTTATTTCACTTCATCCTTACTCAGTAGGTACACATAACAAAGATTTCTGATGCTATTTGACACCTAAGGTAATAAAATATTTATTACCACTTCCTTGTTTGCACTCAAATCACATATATTTAAGATGAATTTAGTCAAGAGGTCTACTGTGTTCTCAAATACTTCTGAAATATGGACCCGATCAATTTTGCCTCAACACAAGTTTCACACTTATGGTTTGGATCAATTTGGAATGTTAGTATATGATTTAAGTTAATTAATATACGTAATGTATCATAATTAATATGTCCTAATCTACCATGCCAGATTAGAAGACTTAAGCATGTAAGTAGAAGTACTAGCTTTATTCATATCTGACTTTATGATAGTCATTACATTGCACTTCCACATACCATCACTCATATACTTTTTTCCAACATACATTCCACTTTTGGAAAAAAACAAATTTATTTAACACAAACATCAATCGAAATCCATGTTTTATTCAACAAAGAGAACCAAATACCAAGTTTCATGATTTCAGACATAGAACATTGGTCAAAGTGATCATTTCGGGCTTCATCTTCAACACTCACTTTTCCTGGACCCTTGATTTTAGTGATTGCAGTTCCTCAAGTATATTTCTTTTCCCCGTTCTCATTTGGTTTAAAGATAGAGAACATCTTGTCATAGCACACATGGCGGGTAGCACCGGTATTAATCCACCATTCCTTAAGGTTAGTGATGAGTCCTAAACTCATCTATTTTTAATCATTTTTTTGGCATATTTGTGGAAGTTTTGACCTATTTTAATGCTGAATTATGAATATTCACTAACTTATGTTTTGCAAGTTTTGAATGCAAAAGAATAAATCCAAAGAAGAAAAGAAGAGAAAATTATTGAAAGTAGTAAATGTTTCAAGGATTATTAGTTTCAAAATGTCACATATACTTAAGGAATTCAGCATATACTATAACAGAACAAAGATAGTTGGACCTGCTTAGAAGTGAAGAATGCTCCTGACATTTCACAACTTTGTCGCGACACAAATGAGAGAGGGATTGAATTATAAAGGTGTTAAGGAGTGCTTAGAATTGCTATGACATAATGTAATCTGAGACAAGACTTTGTTGCGACAATGGATTTTTGTGTCGTAACATTGATTGAGAAGTTCTTAAAGAAGAATGTTGCAATATTATTTTGCTCTGTCGCGACAATGATCAAACAAATGCCAGTAGAGTTTTGTCACAACAATCAAATTAATGTCGCGATAAAGAGTCAAGAGTTAAGAAAACTATCATGAAAAAGAAAATTATGTCGCTGATAGAAATGGAAGAGCAATCGAGAGTAAGTCAAGATGTTGGTCGAAACAAGATTTCAATGTTGCAATCGATCGCCTGGGGCAGTCAAAGATTAAGGAAGGAAGAGTGAGTCATGGTGAGAAGCTCGGTTTAGCGTAAGACAATAACAAGACTATGTCGTGACATAAAAGTTTATGTCACACAATAACAACATGCAAAATGCAAGGAACTCACTGCCGGTTAAAAGAAAATATTGTCGTGACAAAGATGAAGAGGTGAATATGTGCACATATGTCACAGCATGTTGAAAAGAAGTGCCTACAAGAGAACAAAAGACTATTGCACTATTAGTGCGAGCAAAAGAGTACTTTTTATGTTGCTTATTATTTCAAAACATGTCGTGATACAAAACAAAGTCAAGGTAGCTCTTTGTCTCGACAAAGAAATTTTATGTTGCGACATTTTTCTTGAGCATCAAAGAATGAAATGTTGTTGCAACAAAGTTTTTATGTCGCGACATAAGACACTCATGTCACGACAATTACAAGACAACTTTAGCGAAACTCTGTCGCGACATAATTCAAGAAGAAGATACGAAACTTGTTACGATTAACCTAAGCCATGATAAAGTTGGAGAACAAAGATATAAAGCATACTTTAACATAATTTTTCAATGTTGCGACAAAGCAACCTACTAGGCTAGATTTTTGGGGATCCACAATTTCAACCTAGAAGTGCGGTCCATCATTTGAAAATCTATAAATAGAAGCATCAAGGGCACTATGCGCAACTTCCGTTAAAACTAAGAACTTCTGGGTAGCTAGAGACTCCTTGTATATATATATATTTTTCTTTAATTTTCTTTTTCACCAATTTAGTTTTAGCTTATCATTTTAGTTAGTTTTGAATTGAAGAAAGGATCTCGGGAGCAAAGTTTAGCCCATTGTAAAATTTTTAGCTTTCTATTATCGTCTGACTTTTGGAGTTCATTTATTTCAGTTCGCTTTACAATTTCATGAATTTTCTTATCAAGAATAATTGTTATTTGCAATCCATGAAATACTAAGCTCCTCTCGAAATTGATCGATGTTGGCATTGTTTTCTTCTCGCGGTAAACTTGAAAGAACGTCATAGTTTGAAATCTTGAATTTATTTAATTGGTGTTGTTCTTGAAATTACTTGTTCAGAATATTAGTAGTGTGTACCCAAAAAAGGATTGTATCTTGCTCTGATTTCCAGGAGGCCCTCTAAGTGACACAGAGATGGAGATTCCTAAGTATGGAGTAGTTACTTGGGGGTATGTTAGACTAATATTATGAAACTAATGATCTTTGAAAGATTACTTCAATAGATCATTAATTTACTCATGGTGTGAGGATAGTTAGATGATGTATCAATTTAATTGATTAGAGGTTTCTCCTCTATCTGATGAAAGGATCTTGATCTCGTGTTAGCATATATCTAATTAAGGAGATAGAGATTTTTATTAGATCGATGGATGAAGTTACCAATTAAGTTGGTGAAGAGCTTGCATTGTACGTCTATAGGAATTGCAGAATTCTTGAGTCCTAAGATTTGGGTGTGAAGTATTGAAAGGAAAAATACCCGATTTTAGAAGAGAATTATATTCTACAAATGGCCCAGTTAGACTCATGTCAGAAAGGAACATGGATCTACAATTAGTGAAATGTCTTGTATGGAGAAATCCAAACTATACTACCTTGCATCTTTAATGATTCGGATTCAAACTAATAGATTTGGACTATGTTATAAAATGAATCTAGAAATTTATAATTTCCTCTTGATCTATTTGGTGTTAACTTACTGATGACCTATCAATCGATTATTTGAATTCTTTATATACTAGTTATAGAATTTTATTTAGGTTTTACATTTCCTTTGTTTAAAACCAAATCACTTTTAACTTTGGAGTTCAAATAGTAAGGATCTTGAGTAGATGGGGTAATTGATTTTTATATTTCTCATCAATCATCGTGGGAATGATATCTGGACTTAAATCCATTTTTATTACTTGTATGACCTGTGCACTTGCAGTGACTTAGACCAAAACACATTTTCAAATGAAGCCTTCTTATACAAGGCAAACAACATATTTTATATCTTCTATCCGTTAACAAGTTTTTGGAGCCATTGTCGAGGATTGAATAGTCTTTGGTGGCAGTACTAGAAGTTTGGCTCACACTGATCTCATCATATTTGGTCAATTTGGTCTTCAACAATTAGTCAATTTTGGTCTATGTTAAAAATTAAGTCTAACAAGTTTTTTGTCGTTGTTGTTTGGGATAGAAGAAGAATTTAAATATCAATATTGACGAAAGAGAATTGCTAATTTGGACATTTTTTCTTTGTTTTATCAAAATTTAAAAGATTAACAAAATTGTTTAAGCTAACGTGTGAGAGGAAGCTATTGAAAATATTTTAGGAGCTTAAATTGATATAGTTGTTTTCCACATATTTCATTTTATCTTAGTGTGTTTCTTTTTTAAGAAGATCTTACATGCATAAAACCGAAGCGAGTGTTGCCTTTGGACACCCAGGCTGGAAAGAACCTTTGAGAAATCTAAGAAAAGTAAAAAGGTTGGATATGACTATGGCGGAGCGGGGAGAGATACAACAACCTATTCCGGAAGAAGCTTGATGGTAGAGACCTCAAAGACAAATGACTATGGAGGATTTTTGGAGGCCAGTTATTCAAGATGAATATTATGTTGTGAGACAACCTGCTATAGAAGCCAATAATTTTGAGTTAAAGCCAACTTTGATCACAATGGTGTAGCAGCATCAATACATTTGGCACCCAAGTGAAGATCCCAATGAGCATATGGGAAGATTTTTGCGGATGGAAAATACAATGAAGTTGAATGGGGTGAGACCTGAAGTGATCAGGGTCCTGCTCTTCCTTTTCAGAGATGTGGCAGCCACTTGGTTTGAATCATTGCCATATGGAAAAGTGAACAATTGGGCTGAGAGATGCCCAATGCATGGCATTGATCTAACTACACAGATAGACATCTTTTATCACTCTATGAACTACACCTCCAAAGGTATAAGTAACGTAGCCTGCTGTGGAGCATTCAAGAGGAAAAGTGCAGAGGAGGTAAGACAGCTGATTGAAGATCTTGTTAAATGCAACTATAGAGCTCTATCTGAAACTTCAGGGAGCAGCAGCAGCCTGAAAGGAAGTGAGGTGATAAGAGCTGAACAGAATGATTGCCATAGAAGAAAAACTCGATGCATTGATTAACAAGATAGGAAACCAAGATAGAAGAATGTACTCAACACATGAAGTGGAAACAGTTGAAAGAAATGAGCAGAAGAGTAGTGCTAAAGAGGGACTAGCCCATGAAGGTCCTTATCAAGTTGAGGAGGCACAGTTTCTCAATGCTAATAGAAGCTACAACTGTAATTCAAACCTCAACTTGCCAACTCATTACACACCAGCACTCAGGAACCATGAGAATTTCTCATATGGAGGTGGAGCACAGCAAGGTCTAAGACCAGTGCAGAATTTTCAACAACAGTATGCTCCACATGGTTCCAAGGACAGCAACAACAAGGAAGTCAGAGGGCAAAAAATCAAGGACAAAGGAGATCTCATTCATTTGAAGATCAGATGCTGACATTCAAGGGAGAAAGTAAGAGGTTGCTGAATATTCGTGAGCAGAAATTTGCTGTAGTTGCAGCATTTTAGGCAAACACAAATGTGTTTTAAGCTAACACTAATGCCTCTTGAAAAATGCGGAACCTGAAGTAGAGGCGAGTTAGGCCCTTGCAATGCGAAATCGGAGTCAAGGATGCATTCCTAAGTAATACAAAGAAGAATCCTAAGGATTGTATGGTGGTGACTCTAAGAAGTGGAAGAGAGATAAAAAGTAGAAAAGAAGAAAAAGACTAAAAAATAAGAGAAAGAAGAGGCTGGATAAGAGACTAAGTTAAATAATCTGAGTGTGAAGAAGTGAGAAGAAGAGTGCGGAGGCGAGGCGTGGGACGGGAAAGGAGAATTGAAAAAGAAAGAAGAAAAACAAGCTTACATGTTTGTTGTTCCATTCCCTCAGAGGCTTCAGAAAGCAAAAATGGAGGAGAAATTCTCTAGATTCTTGGAGGTCTTCAAGAAGATAGAGATTAATTTGCCTTTTATTGAGGCATTGATTCAGATGCCTAACTATGCTAAGTTTCTGAAGGACATTACGGTAAGAAGAAAATTTGCTGAGGAGGAATTAGTAAATTTGACAGCAACATGCAGTGCGATGATCCGGAGGTGTTCGGAAGATGCGGGATCTTTGGCAGCTTCACCATTTCCACACACCATTAAATTTTGAATTCAAGAAGGCTTTATGTGACTAGAGCGCTTTATCAGCGATGCCATTATCAGTGGTGAAGAGACTTAGTTTGGGAAGCTCACTCTGACTATGACTTTGCAAATGTTGAACATAATAATGGCACAACCCGGGAAAGAGTCATGAAGGTGTACTCTGTTGTCTGATTTTTATATAGACCAAATTTTACCAAGTATTAGCACTGCTGCCAAAGACTAACTAAAGTCTCTGGCAATGGCGCCAAAAACTTGTTGTTTGCTGATTTTGACTAAAATATGTGTTTGTCCTTTTTGTAAAATGGATTCATTAAAAATTGAGTTTGAGTCTGGAAATCCAGCTGTGAGTGCACGACTCATCTGAAGGTAATAAAGTGGATTTTAAGTCTAGATATCTCGTTCCCACGAGATTGATGATAAATCAAGATTAACTATCCCAACTACTTAAGATCCTTACTATTTGAACTCAATGTTAAAATGGTAGAGATAACTTATAAAGTAATACTAAAATAATTTCACTAGTATACATAAAGAGAATTTAATAAAAAGTGGAATTAAGAGAGTTCTTCCGGAGTGAGACAACCCTTTGGGAAATAGACGATGAATAATTGTAAATTTGCATCATTTTGAGTCATAGCTAAGCCATTAGTTGGAAAGCTAAATTTGTCAAAGATGCATTGTAGTATAGTTTGGATTTCTCCCTTAACCATACATTTCACTAATTAGATATTCATGTTCCTTTTGGACTCATGGGTCTAATCAGTTACTTGTAAGATATAATCCTCTTTCTAAGATCTGGGTATTTTTCCTTTTTAGTACTTCACACCCAAATCTTAGGACTGAAGAATTCTTGCTCCCCATAGACAAGATATTGCAAGCCTTCTCCAATTTGCTTGGCACCTCATCGCTTTAATCTTTGAGTGAAATTCTCCATCTCCTTGATTGGATATATGCTAACACGGGATTAGAATTATTTCATTAGAAAGAGGAGAAACCTTTGAGTGTGATTAAACTGATACTTCATCAAACTATTCTCACAATGAGTAAGTTAGTGATCTATATGAGTAAACTTTTAGAGTTCATTAGTTCCAAAGTATTAGTCTACCATACCCATAAGGAACTACTCCGTACCCTCAGGATTCTCCATCTCTATGTCACGTAGAAGGCCTTCTGGAAATCAGAGCAAGCTATAATCCTTTGTTTTTGGGTACACGGTACTAG
The DNA here is from genome assembly GCA_016808115.1 of Tetrastigma voinierianum. NCBI lineage: Eukaryota > Viridiplantae > Streptophyta > Magnoliopsida > Vitales > Vitaceae > Tetrastigma > Tetrastigma voinierianum. The sequence goes on from JAEQBH010005212.1 coordinate 126,618, forward strand.
TATTTAGAACAGTTAAGTTCAAGAATAATACCAATCAAATAAATTCAATATTTCTAACTATTGCGTTCTTCCACTTTGTGCAGAAAAATAACAATCACCATCGACTCATTCCTAGAGGGATCAATCTTTCAAAACTGGTTCACACGTATAAGTGACTAACTGATCAGGAAAATTCACTGAAATTGTAAACGAACTGAAATAAGTGAACTCTAGAAAATTTCCAAAATCCATTTAGAGCAGAAGAGTAGTAAGAGAGAAAATTTTACAATAGTTCGACTCGAAGCTACATGGTTCATTACTCAACTCGAAAAATAAACGAGAAAATGGCAAAACTATGCTAAAACAAAATCTAAAAAAAAAAAAAGATAATATACAAAAGGGTCTCCGACTACCTAGAAGTCTTGGATTTCTTTGGTACAGACACAGTGCCTGGATACGTCTGTTATAGACTTTCCAATGATGGGCCTCACTTGAAATTGCTTTATGGATCCCCGAATTATGGCCCAAATTGGTCGCTGTCGACACAGAAAATTATGTCGCGACAGGTTTTAGTCCCTTGTCCCTTAGATTATGTCGGTATCTTGTAGTTTAAATCGCGATAAGGTTTTGAGCTTTTGGATGCAATAAGTGATAGACTTTGATAGTGTCCACGACATAGTTTTGATCTATGAGTCTTGTTCTTGTAAGCGTGAAGTGTCTTATGTCGTGATATAAAATTTGTTGTAACGACTTCTCATACTTTCTACTTTTGAAAACCTGCGACATACTTTTCTTTGTGCAACCAATCTATTGCTATCTCCTCTTTGTCTTTTGTCCGACATAATTTTCTTACGCCAGCGACACAATTTGGTTCAGCTTGCACTACTAGATTGGTCACATTAATGGTAATGATTCTGAAGATATCCACGACAAAACATTTTTACCTTCATCCTTTCTACTCTGTTGCGACATTCTTTTTGTGGTTACTAACAACTTTGTCGCAACAGAGTTTCCTTTTGACTCACCAAAGTTTCATTTTGTCACATTTTCTACGATCCTTGTCATTGTATTGGTATTTGTTACAACATAAAAATCTTTGTTCTGATAAGCTTTGTCTTGGCTTATCTTACGTTCTTTCATTTTCTCCTTTGACAAAATTCTATTACTGCAGCTATTATTGTCAGAAAACTTCTTTCTTGTGACATAGATTCTGCCTTAAGTTCTTCATTATGTCACAACATAAAACTTCTTGTTTTGCTTTTCAACTTCTTGTAGTAACAAAGATTTCTTTGTCGCGACAAAGTTCACCTCAACCTCATGTTTTGTTTGTCGTGTCAGAAAACTTCTTTGTCACGACAGAGTCTTGTTGCCCTTTATTGTGAACTCACGGGTATGCCAGCGTGAGTTTTCTTTGTCACGATAGAATTCCTTCCTTTATTTGGTCATATTAGAAAACTTTGTAGTAACATAAAAACACTTGTAAATGGCCCGACATTTATAACCTTGCCATTACAGCCATGATAGAGTCATCTTTTGTTGCAACGAGTTTATCTATCTTCGTTCTTTATGTTCACGAGTAAAAGTTGTCAGCGACAAAGTTCCATTGCCATTTTCCTTGATCAATGTCGCGACAGAGTTAAGAGTGTCACGACAGTCTTCTTCACACACTTCTTCAGTAGTGTCGCGACAGAAAAATTCTTTGTCGTGACAAAGTTCCATTTCTTCCTTGAGTTCAGCTTAGACTTTGTTGCGACATAAAGCTACTAGTTGCGACATAGCTCTGTTGGTTCCCTTGAGATTCTGTCTCGACATTCAGAAACTATGTTGTGATAGAGAGTTCTGCCTTGACCACTTTTTTTTTTCTTTTCCTGTTGGAATTATTTTTTGTTTTCAATAAAAACCCTCTAGCCTGAGATTAGTGATATTCCATAATTGAGCATTAAAATATATAACTACTAAAAATATGCCAGAAAAATGGATTAAAAATAGATGAGTTTGGGACTCATCAAATTCCCCCAAACTTAAAGTTTTTCTTGTTCACAAGCAAAGAAAAGAAAATTTTGTTTGTCCTCAAACAATTTAGCTTTAATTTTTGAAGACATTTTTCTTGTAGAATCCACAATTTGGCAGGATCATATGTTAGTTGTGAAATTATTTCTAAATATGTTGCCAAACTAAAATCCCGGGAAGATTTTTCGTTAAAGTTCTTCAAAAACCAATTAATTTTCTCTTTATTTTGTTTCATTATTCTTATATGATTTGTGGGTTTTTGATGATCTTCTCTATTACTGTAAACAGAGAATGATTATTTCAGATATTAAATCAGATCTGTTAAAACTTTATTTCAAACTATTTAAATCTCTATATGCTTTATTTGTCATATTAATCTCCATATATCATTTATATACCACCTTCGAAGGAGATCAGTGTGAGATAACAGGCATAATGAGAATGAAATAATTGGGTGAATAATAGATAATTAGAATAATTTTTTGGCAATGTCCGCACCATGACGGGCTGTACCGCGTGCGACCTTTTGTTAATATGACTTCATCCTTCCCTCAACGGTTGAAGATTTGCATCTCTGCTGCACTATCAGGTGATATTTTCTGGCGTTCAGACTATAACTCATATTCATCTTGGCACCTCTTTTATCTTTTATCAAGTTTTGAACCGTGCGTTTTATCTTTCAAAATTTTACCGCATAACCGACATTAAGATAGTAACTTCCTATCGTTGTTAGATTTTCGATTAATTGACACCCCTAGGACAATTGTCTAAAGAGAAACTAGATAACTATTCACATGACCTTTTCTTACATTCTTTCCTCATTCTTCATCATATATCAGATGGATTTTATAATATCAACCTTCTTATCTCTTTCATATTTGAACAATATCTAACATCTTTCAAATCATAGTGTGATGTATAATCTGAACAATAAAGTTCTTTTATTGTGGATGATCTAAAGATAAGAGTTTTAGAACTTTATTTCAGTTTGATGTAAATTGACTTTTTTATTCAAATACAGACCAGTGTATAACTAATATATTATAAAATTAAGCAGGAAACCAAATCTTCAAGGTGACTTATATGTTTCATATTCAGTGAATAGCCAGTTTACCTGATATGATAATCTAACAGTTCTAGACATTGAAATTTCTTGCGAATATGAATCTTTGTTACCATTCTGAATCCATTTCGATCAATGGATCCAGGTGATGGGCAGACTATCATTGGGACTCTATATTGTTTTGGGTTCTTTTCTGGAGCGAACTTCCATGATTATCTGTGAAACATTTCTATATCAGCAAAGTATTTTACATTTTCAAAGACCTGTGGAATGGTGACCTCAAATCCTGCATATAGACCTCATTGCATGACCTTGCATTCATGTAATAAACATAAAATGGGGAAAGCGTTGGGTGACTCATCTATAGTGGCATACTCTCTGATGTAAGGATGTCATCTATCTTATCTTCTATGCATTTTGGGGATTGAACTTATTCTGACTTTGCCAGTGAACAACGCGTGAATGCTCATAATGTGATCTAAATACCATATGCGTTTCCTCATCTGCTATTATATAACACCTTCATATTCTCAGTATATGTTCTAATCTATTATCTGTAATGTTCCATCCTATTTGTTATATCATATTAATGCCATATATTACTTTGTGATTATAACTCTTACCACATTTATTATATTAACATAATATCTTATTATCATATCTGTATCATCTCATAGAATATATCTTTGTTCCATTTTTATTATCTTTCTCATATCATAATTATGCTTTTTCATGTATATTTTCATCATTTCTTATTATACTTTTTGTGTTACTTTTTCCTCTTCATCAAAGTAATGAAAGTGTTATGAGCTTATAAGGGCAGGCGCTATACTTCTTGTCTGCTTAGTGATCTATCCAGTCCGGGCTTATTTGTTATCATTATGCGAGACAATGATCATCTTATAAAGGCGGCGTTGTGGTGACCCGCTAGTAGCCCGCGAAGTGATCAGCGGGATCTATGTCCTTCAGCCAGGCAGACCTCGATATCATAACAAAACTTGTATCTTCAGACTTATTCCCTAATGGCATGCCAATATATCCCTCTACTTTTTCAGAAACAGGCAATCCGTTTTATTAAATTTTTTTGTACATATCTCATAAGCATGAATAACTATTGTTATCATGATTGCTTATGCAATATATACTATCATTACTTTCATCTGTATTCGTTTCTCATATGCGGCTTCATATTACGGTTCTCATCGCTCACCATAATACATATATTCCTATATTTGTATCATGCATGCATTGCTCATTCTTATATTAATATATCCACATCATTCGTGTACATGCTCATTCACGGTAACATCTTATATCTTGTTAACTTATATCTTCATGTACTTTATTAGATTATCATATCTTATGACATATACACATACATTTCTATACTTATGCGTTTACTTGTACTTATCGGGTATCCTATCTCAGTAAGTGCGGAAACGTGGAGCTTCTTCTTTAATACCCTTAGGTACCCTTCATGTCCAACCTATTTACCTTTTTATCATTTCTTATTCAGATACACACGTATAAATATTCGCTTGCTTCGACCGGAGATAAAGAATGAATGAGACTCGGTAAAATATATACCCGAAGGTACAGTACTATACGGAACATAGACGTGCCTGCCCACGTAATAGAAGTGTCGAAACACTAAGCGGGTGCTAGCTTGGTCATGTATATGTGCACACACGTAATAAGCGAAGTAGCACTAGCGGGAGTGCCCAGCACAAATCATATATGTCTTGTCATTACAATATCAGTCTTGGAGTCCTTATAATTACTCCATTGTTCTCTAGGCTTATCGGCTATTATTTTCTTCTATATACTCTACGGCCTCAAATCTACGTCTATTACTATTTCTTGTTCATATCTATCTCTTTCTTATCATGTATTCTAATTGACTTTACCCAAGTGATTAATCCACTTGGTACAACAATCATATTTTCCGAATGTGGTACCAAATGTCATTTGTAGCATATGGTTAGATTCTAGACTCAATGACTTTCCATAGAGTCGGGAACACGAAGCGAGTTAGGACGAAGGAGTTATGACGCTTAAGTTGGAGGTCACATGTGATCACACTTTCGGCCGAGCTGACCTGACCTGGCCGAGCTCAGTCTTACCTCGATCTGATACCTACCTATCCTCTCCAGGAATATGAATGGATTCTTGACTCAATGGGCTTTCCATAGAGTCTAAGAACACCCGAAACGGAGTTCGGACGAAGAAGTTATGACCCTCCAAAGTTGGAGGTCATACGTAGTCAAATCCTGAACTGGCCGAGCTGACCTGACCTCAGTGAGTTCAGTCTAACACCTTGGTCTGACACCTAATATCCTCCTCAGGCATATTAATGGATTCCTGACTCAATGGGCTTTCCATAGAGGTCGAGAACGAAGCAGTTCGGACCCGAAGAAGTTATGACCTTCCAAAGTTGGAGGTCATACGTAGTCAAATCCTGAACCGGCCGAGCTGACCTGACCTCGAGTGAGAGCTCTGTCTAACACCTCGGTCTGACACCTAATATCCTCCTCAGATATGAATGTATTCTTGACTCAATGGGTTTTCCATGAGTCGAGAACTGCCCAAAACGGAGTTCCCGGACAAAGAAGTTATGACCTTAGAAGTTGGAGGTCATCGTAGTCAACCCGGACAATTTGGCTGGTAGACGCTACGGGATGGGGTCTGGTGACCTCTGCGGGATGGTCACGCCTAACCTCTACAATATGAGGTATGCTGACCTCTATAGGATGAGGTCTACTGACCTCTGCTTACCTCTGGGGATGAGGGTCTGGCCGACTCTGAGGATGGTCTGCGAGCTGGGGATGAGAATTACCTGCGACCTCTGAGGATGGTCTGTGAGCCTCTACAGGGATGGTCTGGCCGACCTCTGGCGGGATAGAGATGCCGACTTCCTGCGATCTCTGGGGATGGGGATCTTGCTAACCTCTGCGGGATGAGGTCTCTTGACCTGCAACGGGATGAGTCTAGCCGACCTCTGAGACCTGCAGGAATGAGGTCTGTGGGCCTCTCAGTATGAGGTTTCTTCTGAGCCTCTGGCTGGGATGAGATCTGTGACCTCTGAGTGGGGTACGTGTTGACCTGCGGGATGAGGTATGCTGACCTCTACAGAGTGAGGTCTACGGACCTCTGGGGGATGAGATCTGCCGACCTCTACGGGATGAGGGTATCTTGACCTCTGCACATTAAGATTGTTGAGTAAAAATACCATAGCTTGAGTCTGAGATTAGAATTGAAATTAAAAGCCCCAGCAGTCAAGTTCATTGATGTGGCTACAATTCACCAGAAGGACTTATTGTAAACTCCCTTTATTTCTGACCCAAAGCCCGTTCTAAGGTCAGTTGCGAGTATGATAAAAAATAGGGAGATTTTCTTGGTTCAACTTCTTGGCTAGACCTTCCCACGAAACACATATATAGGATCATAGAGCTCTTCTTGACTCAGCCTAACCAGAAGCTAGGTTTGGAGTTTCAAACCCAAACCATACATAAAAGAAAGGGTTCCAAACCATGTATCTAAACTTTATAGACCAAAACTAGACTTCCATACACACACACATAGTTTCCATACAAATATTCGTAGTTCCATACTCAAGTTTCATAGTTCCTTACCTGTGATCTCCTTCTTTCTTCTTTTCTTTTCTATTCTTCTTCTTCTTCCTTTCTCTTCTCTTTTCCAAGACCAAAATGAGATATTTATTTTAATCTTATCCTTATTTGATCTTATCCCCTTCTTATTTCACTTTCCAAGGAGGAAACTTTTCCTTAAATCTTTCCTTAAACCCTTGTCTCTTCCACGATTTTTCTTCCTTATTTCATTCTAATATCTTTCTTTTATTACTCTTTGGACCTCCAACTCTCAGTTACTCTTAATTTAACTTATGTATTCCTGCTTTGGCATATAAACATTAAATTATGACCCTTGGGTCTGAAATGGGTAAATTATTAATGTACCATAGCCCATTGTATTAATTTCCCAGGATTCTTTTACTTATTTTATTTTTATCTTTATTTATTCAGGATAAATATACTTACACTTTTATTATACCTAAACATGTCCGAAAACTTCTAGGGTATATTTCGAGTGTGGATCCTATAAGATGTCCCTAATCTTAAGCACAATTTGATTCAGAGATACTTTTGACCAAGTGCAGTGTTTATCAGGATTCATAATAACTAAATTGTTTACAAAAACATAATTACAAGTCTTATTTGTTCCATCCATTTGTTACAATCTTCGCCCATTCTTGAAGTTCAACATATTCATAAATTTCTTCACCTTTCTATTTTTAGTTCATTTCATCCTACCCCAATTCATCTATTCAAGTCTTGTTTAGTCCCTGGATAATTTTTTCCATGATATTTGACCAATTAAAAGTTCATTTAAATCAATCATTCAATGTAGAGATGTTTAACACAACAACTAATTAATTCCATCAATATTTCAATTCTATCAAACAATTCACAGCTTATTCAGCAATTCAAACCAGGAAATCTGATTTCTCCATTAGTTAACAAGGTTATTCACTAAATCTCAACAATTTCTAATTATTGAACACAAAGGAAGGAAAATAGACAATAAACACACACAAAAATGTAAAATGCAAAGTGAACACAATTTTTGTAATTTTTTTATTGAAGTATTTAAGTGTGGGCATTTGGTTCTGAAGAAAGAAAGATGAAAGAACTTATGCCTTGACAGAGCACTCGTGGGGTGTCCGGCGAAAGTGTCACCTTCGGGACTGGGACTCTTTAACCTTTTCTTTCTCAGAGCTGACTTTTTGTACTTGTGGCTCTAAGAAGAAAAGGTTAAAAAAGTCCCGATCCCGAAGATGTGAACACCCTAAGCTGAACACCGTGGTGAGTTGAGGCGTTAATATTATCGGGCTTATACTTTACTATCATATCATATCTTTTGTCATAGGTTTTCCATATACTTTCATGTGCTTTCATATACTATACTTTTCATATACCTTTCTCTTTTATATACTTTGCTTCTTACTTTTCATGTGTTCATCTTTCATACTTTATAGCCTATTGCTTTTCATGTTCTGTAACTTATTCTTTCATATACTTTTGTACTTTTATATACTTTCTATATTTTTCATGTGTTCATCTTTCGTGCTATAGCTTATTACATTCTATGTACTATTACATATATCATTTCTTATCCTGTACCTATATCATGTCTCCTTTAATGTAGTGGCTACAAGCCCATGCTATACTATTCATTTCTTACATATTGTTTTATCATATATTTTCTTATACGATCTTGTATTGTCATATACTTTGCATTTCGTTCCTCGACTATAAATTGACATTCCATGACCAGTTCGAGGAGGAACCTCGTCTTGTTTGTCATTCAGTAGCAATGTGATTTCGCATTTAACGGTATGATTCACTTTGACTATAGAATTGACATTCACGACAGATTCGAGAGGAAACCTCGTCATGTTTGTCATTCATTAGCAATGTGATTTCATGTCTGCATATTTTGTCATATACTTTCATGTCATATTAGTGCTTCCACTATATTTCATCTTGTACTTTTCATATACTATACTTTCCTATGATTTTCATATCTTTGTGCTTTTCATATCTTTGTACTCACCTTATGCTTTTCATATACTTTGCTCACATCGCCATACATTTCGTCTGTCATTGACACTTTATTTCTTATACTTGTATACTTGTCATCTATTTTATGTTTCATGCCTGCATAAACCTTAGAAGCGGATACGGGAAATAACCATATGTACCCAAAGGTACTATCACTGTATGAGACAATGATCTCTATCTGTATGACTCAAACGGGGCCGGTATAATGATCCAAACGGGATCTATGTCGTCGACGGCAGGCTCGATATCTTATGGGGTGTATCTTCACGGCAAGCTATATCCACTAGGCATCCTATATCCTCTACCAGGTTCTAAGCGAACTGATCAGTATGTATTTTATGTTCGATTACATATCTCATATTCCCGAATAATTATTGTTATTCGGTAATCATATACGATATTTACAACCATATATTTGTATCTTTGCATTTTTCATATATCTTTTAACTTCAATTTATTGTATTCATAATTCTTTACCATACATGTAACTATTTTCCTATCATTTGTGCATTTCTAGCATGTGTTGTCTAATCGTATACTTCATAATCTCATATATTTCTATCATATATTCAATTCATATATTCATATTCATATTATTCCATCTATTCATATCATCTCTTCATCTATATTCTTATTCTTTACTCCCAATTTATATCCTTCAATACGGTCGGTACCCAAATCGATCCAAAATTTCTAATATTCGAGTCCCGAAATCTTGGGACTAAATCCACCACAACCTATTCAGGCCCAAATGACCCTATCTGCATTCACATGACTTTTATTCAAGTAGGGAAAATTCCTTACCTCGTAGGGACTGTGAAACTCAGATTTTGGTACCCGCGCGTAGCTTGAAGGATGCATGGATATCAACTTTGTCTCTTAGTCCGACCAATTGATCGTCAGGCGTGATACATTTTAACTTAGGGTTTTTGAACTTCTTACTTGAATTCTTGGTGAAATCCGTGTTTTGGTACTCACATTAGCCCTCGTCGAGTAGATGAACTTTCGTTCTTAAACAAATTCGACGATTAAAGGCTTTCAGGTATATCGAGAAACTTAGAAAATAAAAAATAAAATAAACTCTCAGCGCCTCATCTCTCCGTCTCCTTATCCGTTTGATACCAACTTTTTTTTTTTAATTCTTAATTTATTTATTATTATTATTATTATTATTTGGAGACATAACTCATATTGCCTCATTCGGGTCCGTTTTTGCCCCAAAATTTTTTATTTCTTTTCAGTTCACTTTATTTTCAATGAACTTAACACAATTCATTTCTTGACTTCCGAGATTTTAGTAAAAATCTAAAATCCACAGCTCAATGAGACTTATCGCGAGAAAATCGATCAAATATTAAGTATCTCGGGAATTCGATGAAACTTACGAGTCACTGAATTTCGAGGCAGATTTATGACTCGATCCGTTTACGTCATCAAGATCTAAATTTAAACTACTGAGTACATTCAAACAATTTTACTATTTCTTGCTTTTAAGTTTCTCTTATTTGCATTCTAAATCCTTCTTCTTCTTCTTCTATTTACACATTAATTTCTCTTAATTCCTCTTGGATATAATGCTCTTCTTATATTGCTGACATTTGTTCTTCAGAGTGGTGAATTACCACTTTACCCTTGATTTTAGTACTAATTCCAGGTCTCTCGTTTTATTTTTTCAAAAATTCAATTTAGCTTTTATTACACCTTAACATGTCCGAAAATTGCTAGGGTATATCTCAGGGTGTTATAGAACTACAAGGCAAGCTACTTTCTTCTTCTATCATGCCTATGGGAGGAATGCAGATTCACTGGTTCAAACTTGTAACCGGTTACTTGAAGGTGAACCTCGGGAGGAATACGGACTTGTGGGTGCTTGGACCTACTGCCTTCTTCACTTCTGTTGAATGTAGACCACTCCATGGATAGGGTCATTTGCTTGATAAGATCATTTTTGTCTCTACCCAATAGAGTTCATGTGACAACCCGCGCCACCGTACCTGACCCTACCAGACCCGGAGGTCCAACCCAATCCGGGACACGGTCCTCTTTTCGAATCCAATTTCTCTTTTATCTTTATGAAAATATGTTTGTATATACTAATTCAACTTAAAGGGAGCCCATCATTTTGTTTTCAATACACATTTTCCATTAGATATGGCATTTCATGCCCATTTGGTCCATTTACCACCTTTATACATTATGACATTATAAGCCATTTTCAATACCAAAATATTTACAAAACAAAATCAGAGTTTGTACAAAAAGTGTCAAATATATTTCATGAATGCATGGTCGAAGCTTTACTTCAACTCCGTGAGGCCTTGACGTTGACTTTGAATCGCTGCGGTCTTTTCCTTCGTACCTGTTCACTCGGTACCTACGCGATGATAAAACAACGCGCTAAGCATTTTCATGCCTAGTGGTTCTATACATTTCTCTCTTCATTTCAGTTTAAGTAAATCATGCATTTTTCTAAATCAATGCCTTTATATAATTTTTTTTCAATGACCAATGCGGTACAATACATATATGTATATTTTCATTTCGTATACATTCAAATTACAATTTATTGCATGTAGTTTCATACGCAATAAATCATTCTAACACAAATCATGCATTTCACATTTTCTTTTCATTTTTCCATTAAGAGAATTTAACCTATGCTTTCGGTGCACAGGATAACGAATCACTGGCACAATCCTGTTGGGCTGCAGGCGGTATAAAAAAGTTTTATAACAATTTACAACAGTGTATAAAAAAAAAAAGGGCACTCAAATCGTTCATAGCAATTTACAACAGTGTATATACATTTATATCCAAATACTTGGTTTCCAAATACTCATGCATTTCATGTGCAATTCATTTCCTGTCCAGTTGTATCAAATCAATTTAAACAAATCAATAAGCAATTTATCGCAATTCATTTCAATAAATCCACTTATTTCATAATTCTTCAAACATTTTAGAAATAGAGAGAGAGAAGTGGAGAAAAAACCAATTGATTTATGGCTCAAACGGAGCACACATGCATATTTATATAAAACCTTTTAGATATAGTTTGTCAAACAAAACACAAAATCGAAACAAGGAAAGAAGTGTGAAGAACAAACCCAAAAAGGTTGTCGCTCTTCGATTCCTATCCTTGGAATCCCGTTCTTAGGTCAAGCTTCCTCGTCAACAACCCCTAATCCATCACAAATATGTCACAATCAAAGAACAACCCAAGAAAAAAAAAATCAGTTGTGCATTCTAGGATTTTTGGTTAAGGTTGATGTCTACCCAATACATCTTCACTTGAAAAATTTTCTGGGAACACATGAGCCAGATTTTGCGAATGCTTCCTTCAAGAAAATGATAGCTCTATGAGTCTATTTTTAGTAGGAATTGGAATCATCTCAAACTTAAGTTACGACATTTTAATGCCAAACCGGTCGGTATGCCCGACTCACTTTCGATTTACTCTTTGTTCTGGAGTTTACCGGGGGTGCCGTCAGCAAATTGGTAATGGTTCGTTCTACTCATTTTGAAGGTATGGTTCTAAGGTTTCTTCTCGATTGGAATCATCAATTTGGATCACCAAAATCAAGTTATTTCATTTTACATCTAGACCTCTAATTTGCAAAACATAATCAGTTGTTCTTGCACGCTCCACTTTGGCCAGTTTATGGGCGCCGGGGTTCAAATTGCTGCACTTCCTTCTAGTAAATTATTCCCCTAGAAGTCTAGTTTACCTAGAATTTTTAATCACTCAATTTGGATGAGTGAAACTCAACTTAAGGCTAAAACACCACAACTACACCCAAAACAGAGCATACCCGTCAACTACTCGAAACTCAATTTTAAGCCCATATTTGGGAACCTTAGAGCTACAATTTGCTCTTGGTCCCTTCCATACATTTATATATCTATTTCTTATGGTTCTTTACCAACTGGAATCACTCAATTTGGATAATTATAACTTAACTTATAGCCAAAACAAAAATAGGGTTTTGAAATTTTTTTGACAGCAACTCCTTTGAAACTTCATCATTTCCTTTATACAAAAATTCCTCAAAACCAATCCAAACCAATCAAAACAATGCAAAACGACCTCAAAGTGAACTAAAACCATCCAGAACATAACACAAAGCTGAGGTTTTCTCAAGCCCAAACAAGAAAATAGGGGTCTTAGTTGGGTTTCATGCTTTAACCTCTTCTGACCTCTTAACATCTTCTTCTTGAACGAGCGATCTGAGATGGAGAGAAAACACGAATTGCCTTCTCCTTCTCCTCTCTACGTGTCTCTCTTTCTCCTATGTGCAAGTAGAAACCTCCTCATTCTGAAGACCACTTTTGGTTTCTCTTTACAAGATTAAGGCCTTGTTTGGCATTCTTCACTAATTCGTTTTTTCCCGTTTTTCTATTTGGTCCTTCATTTTATATTTCATTACACTTCAACTTAACCCATTATTCCACTTTGACATATTGACTTCTTTATTTATGACCTATGGAATTAGAGATTAGTAAATTCCTAATTTACCCTTATTTCTTTGGGTAATTTTTCGGGTTTTTATCATTTTTATCGATTTAAATGCAGGAAAAATGAACTATTATTTTATACCCTAAACATGTTATCAAACTGTTATGGTATTTTCAGGGCGTTACAATTCAAGGCTCCCTCAAACTCACATTGGGTAGAGTACATTTTTATGAGGTTGTTGATCATATCTAAGCTTTTAGTCCAACACTTTTCCCTATAGTTTAGGGTGCCCTCCATTTCCTTATCCCTTTTCTCTATCGGAAGTCTTATTTCTTTCTGATGTTCCTTGTACAGATACCCAAAAGCATCTGCCTTATGAAACAGGTTCTTCTCCATGGCATCTTCTTTTTCCTTCATGATTTTGAAAAACTCACTTTCTCTTCTGATGCTTTGACAGGAAAGCATCTTCTCTTGCCCTGAGCTCTTCACTCAATTCTCTTTCTCTTGTTTCCCATATGCTATTCCATTCTTCATCTCGGCACGGCGCTTCCTCAGGTCGATCCTTCTTTTCCTTCGGCATGATATCTCATCCTACTGAGTTGGGTTGGATTTTAATTTGGTTGTCCCTCTCTGCACCTCTTTGTCTCATAGCCTTTAACATTTCCATCAATTGATATTTCTTACCTTGAAGTTTGTGAGTTTCCCGACTGCTCCCAGATGGAGCTTGTCACATACGGGAGATTGTCAAAATAGCGCTTGCATTGTTCAACCTATGTTCTTGCTCTTGGGCTGCAGTATCAATCTGTATCTAATTGATTTCAATGTTTTCTTCTTCCTTTCTTACAACTTCTGCCTCCCTGTCTCTGTTCTTAGGCCCCTTGGTGATTCTTGTCAGTATTAGGGGTGAGGTCCTAGGGCAGTTTTCTTCTTCCTCCCAGTCTCCTTCTACACCAACGAATCTGAGCCACGTGATCAATCTTTGGGTGTGGAATCGGTCCTGATAGCCTCATCTCTAATAACTCAGAATTGAGTTTTCTATAATTTTTCCAACACTGAACTTGTAGCCCTTTAAGATGGCATGCAAATGACCTTTACTTCCCTTCTCCTGTTTATTATCTGAAGTGCTTGGAAGGTAAAATGGCGAGAGCAGAGAGGAAATAAAACCACACCTTTGCTTGTTGGTCGATGTTCCTCAACGATGGACTCGTGGGTTTTTCTGAGTGGCATTCACTTTCCCTTGCCATCAGTAAGCAAGTGCAATCTTACGGAAATCGGGTTTCTTCACAGTTTCTTGAACTTTGGCCATTCTTCCTCGCAGAAGATTGTAAGTTTGAGATTACATCACTTTGGTTGAAGGATATCCATTTCCTCAGTGTTCTTGTCTTGTATCCTTTATTAAAGCCATGTTTGCATAAAATTCTTTCACCACATCCACGAATCCTGGAACCTTGTGCTCGTAGAACAGGTGTCATCCTCTTTTCTAGATGGAATCTTGGAAGGGTGAAATTAATTTGTTGAACCCTCTTCGCTATAAAAATCCTGCTGACTTATCCCTCAAGCGACATAAGCATACGAAACCCATTCGCTTGCTTTTCTCCCTTTGCTTTATGCTCCGGCGCGTGACCCCTCTCTCCTTCTTTCTAGTTTCTTCAACTAGTTGTTCACCCTTCGTTCTTACTTCAGCTCTTTCTTCTTCCTGCCCTATTTCTGCTTGAGTCGCTTGCACTACCTCTTGCTCGCCCTCTGCGTATTCTTCCATGATTTCGTTTAGGTTCGGAATAAGGTTTGACGGCTTAGACATTGTGAGAGAAAGAGTTTTGGAATTTAGGGTTTCGAAAGGAAGTGGGAGAGATTTGGTGAGGAAATTTGAGTGGGTTGAAGGTTTATGAGGCAGATGGCCTTTGGTTCAAAACTTTTCTGTTATAGGCCATATGTTTGTGTGCCCTTCATTGTTAATTGTCGTAAATCAATAAAATGACTAAGTTTATTAAGTATGTATAAAAAAATAATATCAAATCGCAATGTTCTTGCAAATACTAAAATTTCTTTAATCGTAATAAATAAATTACTCATAAAATTGTGGATATCTGATGTTATCTTAGTGACATGTTTGATATTCATGTGTGTACTTTTTATTAGGACAAAGTGGAGTTATGTCAGCGACAAAGTTTTCCCTAATAAAATCAAAGGTAAGACCCGACCTTGTCGCGGCGGAAGGAAAGTATGTGCGATAAGCTTTCTGTGACTTAGATGAAGTTTGTTCCTCTTTGCGACAAGGGTATGCATCGCGACAAAGTTACATCTACCTCAAAAATGTTCACATTTAACATATTTTCAACCATTCAACATAAATGACATTATGCAATATATTCCTTCCACTCAATTCATACTTGTGAAAACACATATAACATCAAATAACCTCAATTCAAGTATGAACAACAAATCTCATTCTTCACTCAATATGATTAATCATGATTATTTAACAATGCATCCAAGCAATGAGCACTAATAAGCTGTTTACAATTTTTTGCTCGAAAAAAAAAATTCACATTCCCCTACACTTCAATTGTGCATTATCATTAAAGAACAAGTTAGAGAAAAATAAAAACTCCTTATACGTACTTTTTATGAATGGTTTTGAAATGAATGATTCATATAATAACCACTTCTTGTATAGCTTTATTATCACGAAAATTTAACAAAATTCTAAAATAAAATATCAAACAAAATTAAAGCTAAATTCGATCACACTAAAATTTACTTGAACAAACTAGATGAAAATTAAAATTTGAGTTTGCTTCGAAAATTGCTCGGTTTAATGTCTTTAGCTAGACATTTTGTTGCGGAATATCTTCGATTCAAAATTCTCTTTATCTTCTTCAAATCGAGATCCCAAACTTCATTCATGCTTATCGAGATAATCTTGAGTCTTTAACCATTCACTTTAAATTCACTTCGAATTAGTCTTCGATTATTCTTTTGCTCCAGGTGTACTTGTTACTATTGTGTAAGGACCACTCCATATGTACTTTAGTTTCCCTGGAACTAGCTTGAGCCTGGAGTTGTATAAGAGGACTTGTTTTCCTGCTTTGAATTCCCTCCTCGGAATCTTCTGATCATGCCACTTCTTTGTCTTATCTTTGCAGATGCTAGCATTATCATAAGCTTCATTCCTCAACTCTTCTAGTTCATTCATTTAGATGTCTTCTTGTTTGGCGACGAAGAATCAAATTTTAGTTTCTTGATGGCCCACATGGCTTTATGTTCAATTCGGATGAAGATGACAAGGTTTTCAAACCTGATTACGTATGGGGACATTCGATGGGTTTTGTAAGGGTTCTGTAAGCCCACAATGCATCATTTAGCTTTATAGACCAGTCTTTTCTGCTTGTGTTCATAGTTTTCTCCATAATTTTCTTGATCTCCCTATTGGAAATTTACGCACCCATTTGGTGAGGGTGGTAAGCGATCCCATTACATGTCTTATTCCATATCTGCTGTGGTTTTGTAAAACTTTGTTGCAAAATGGATTCCTTCATCACTAATGATTGTTCTAGGTGCTCCAAATCTGCTCAAAATATTTATTTGTATAAACTCAACCACTATGCTTGCATCATTTCTGGGACAAGCTATTGCTTCCACCCATCTGGATACATAATCCATAGCTAGGAGAATGTATAGATTTCCAAATGATGATGGGAAAGGTCTCATGAAGTCTATCCCATACATAATCTCACTACCGGGATTCCTTGTAGAGTGAACATACCTTATATTTCCCATTCTCGACACTTATCCTGATGTTTTACCCATTTCAAGCTTAGGTCTTTTTTTTTTTTTAAAGAGTAGACGATAAAACTTTGATTGGAGAATTTTAAGGTTGTTTTGTCTACTAAAGTGTCTCAAATATGGTGATGCATGGCCCGTCTCTCCATAATACCACCTTGTTATGTTTCTGGAACACATCTCCTTATGATCATATCTGCTCCTCTTCTAAAAAGTAGTGGGTCATCCCAAATATAAAATCTACTATCAGTTCTCAATTTCCTTCTCCACTGGTAGTTGAACTCGGGTGCTTATAACAAATAAGCTAAGTAATTCACAGTATCGACATAGGTGTTTGGACTAATAACAAAAACAGTTGCTCATCAAGAAATTATTTTAAACTGTTTGTTCCTTTTCCTTTTCAGTCTTTTCCAATGACAGTGAGTATTTATCACGGCTTGTACTACTCTTCTTGTCTTTAATCTCCATATCAAACTCTTATAGTAATGTACACATCGATCGGTCTTGGCATCTTTCTTTGCCATCAGATATCTAACTGCAGCATGATCAATGTGTATTATAACATGGGACCCTAATATGTAAGGCCTAAATTTTTCACAAGCAAACATCATTGCCAGCATCTCCTTTTCTATGGTAGAGTAGTTCTCTTGTGTCTCATTGAAGGTTTTGTTGGCATAGTATATGACCTTGAATATCTTTTCAGTTCTTTGTCCTAATACAACTCCCATTGAAAAATCATTGGCATCACACATAATTTTGAACTCATTGTTTTCAGATTAGTTATCACCATGATGGGAGTTGTCACTAATCTGGATTTAATTTTTTCAAATGCAGATCTGTATTATTCATCAAAATCAAAATTTGCATTTTTTTTCTAATAGTCTACATAATGGTGGAGGTGCGAGAATCCTTTATGAATCTTCTATAAAACCAGCATGTCTGGAAACTTCTTATCCTTATTTGTTGTAGGTGGCAAGAGAGTTTTATGATAACAACTTTTTAGCGGTCTACTTAACAAAATCAATTGCAATCTTAATATACAAAACAATACCCTTTGTTACCATGACATGACATTTTCCCGATTTAAAGCTAGATTGTCTTGACACCTACGAAAATCTTGTTTCAAATTTTCAAACAATTCTTCAAATTGGATCCATATACTAAGAAGTCATCCATAAAGATTTCCATAGCCTCCTCCGCTCGTCGAGAAAACATAGACATCATACACCTTTGAAGGTGGCATGTTCATTACATAATCAAAAATCCTTAAAAGCAAAGGTGACATAAGGACGCGTATAAATGTAGTTTCTCCTTATTCTATAGGGCTATAACAATCTAGTTATAACCAGAATATCCATCAACAGGTAATGGGGTGCCTTTCTAACATCAGTATTTTGGTTATTAGAAAGGTGAGGATAATGGTCATTTAAGTACTTGAGTGTTTAGTTTTACGTAGTCACATACACCTCTCCATCTGTCCACCAGTTCTTATAGGAATCAATTCATTCTTCTCATTTCGATCACGGTGAATCCACCCTTCTTGGGAACCACATGGCTGGGCTCGCTATGAGAAATTTATTTGAGATTGCATATATAGTACATTGACCATTTCGAGTACTTCTTTTTTGACTACTTCTTTCATTACTAGATTGAACCTTCTTTGATATTCTATAGAGGTTTTAGTGTTCTCCTCTAAAAGGATCTTATGCATACAGAGAGAAGGGTAAGTTCCTTTTCGGATCGTCTATATACCAAGCTATTGTTTCCTTGTATTTTACGAGAATCTCAGTAGTTTTGTTCTTCAAGCTCAATCAATCCAACTAAAATGATGACGTACTTTGCTTTTTTTAGTTGTAAGAAAGCATACTTCAAATGTTCAGGCAATTCTTTAAGAAATTAAACCCCCTGAGCTTGTGTTTACTTCAATAGTTTTCTCTTCGTAACTGCTGGATTTTTCAGTTCTATTTTCTTCAACACTAAGTATTGCCTCTTTTAATTTAAAATTGGAGTTCATAAATTCAACTTCAAGATGCTTTCAGACTGAAATTAATCTCTTCACCATTCATTGAACTACGAAAATTACAATCATTTATTAGTTAGAGCGTGGAAATTTTTATTCTCTGATCTCTGATCACCATTAATAAGTTCTGGTTGTTTCAAACCGTGATTGAGATTGAAGTGCACTGCCTCATCTCCAACCCTGAGAGTTAGTTCTTCTTTCTTCACATCTGATGTGCTCCATTGCTAAGAAAGGCCTTCTTTGTGATGGGACTTGTTTGTCTTCTTCTATGTCAATAACTATAAAGTCCACTAGGAAAATGAACTTTCCCACTTTGATCAACACATCTTCAAGAATGCCCACAAGTTAGGCCAAGGTTATTGATTCATGCCACAATAGGTGTTCTGGAATCAACAATATTTATATCCTAAAACTCCTACTGTCGTAGCAAAGCTACTGCAGGATAGTGGCTCTAGGGTCGTTTGGATGGGTTTTCTTCGTGCGAAATGATTTATAGTTGATTGAAAATGGTGTTTTCACTTTGGATTTAGGGTTTTTGTAAAAACACAGTGGAGTTGATGGTTTGAAAAACTGGAAATGCAGTGAAATAAAGTGTAAAAGAACTCCTTGAAGTCTCGGGCCACTGGGCTTGGGGTTCTAAGGCAACTTAAATGTCCTCGAATCCTTTTCCTCGCGTTGGGGAGGATGACCTATAGTCATTTCCCAAACCGGATCTTTGTTTAGCTAAAAAAACTGAACCAAAGGGTTTCTCCACAAGATATAACATTTATGGACCATTAATGTTTCAAAGGAAGTGGCAGGTCCTTTGACCTAACTGCGGGGAAACGAATAAATGGCAGCTAAGTGAGCATCGGGATCTAGCAATAAGTATCCACTTGAGCCCTTAAAAAGCAAGTACTGGCCATCGAGGGTACACCACAAGGATTTAAACCTAAAGTGAGATGGGGTATAAATGGTAATAAATGCTGTGTTGGCAGGGGGGAGGGACAGTGTTTTACCTCAAGAACCTTGACCCAGTGACCCTCCTCTTTAAGGATAAGGGAGGTTTAGCCAAGCATCCCTTGAGTTGTCATCCTCAAGGGGTGTTTGGCTGGTGAGAAAGTGTAAGAAAAGGAGAGAAAATGAGGGAAAATCACCACGGGAGAGCTGAAAGCTTTGGTGCCAATTTTATTGATTGATAGTGATTGTTGATTTCTGAGCTTATTTGAGGCTTATATATTTGCTTTCGAGTGAGGAAATTACAAAAAAGTATGAAACAACAAAATTACATTGAGGACAGTTTGGGAAAAAAAATCACAAAAAACAGTCAAAAAGTTGGTTAAAAAGCAAACAGGGCAGGTTGCGAAATTTCGCAACTTGCGAAATTCTGCAGGTTGCGAAAATTCACAACACTGCAAAATCTCTGCATTGCTCCCCTCTCCTTCTGTATTTAGCTCCAATTGCCTTCTGACTTGCACATGCAGCTTCGAGTTCAGCTCGGGTTCTTCGTATTTGAGTCGACTCGAAGATAATGAATTAGCCGTGGCTTGCAAAACTAAAATAACCACAAAATATGATCGGTAGTATATTGAGACCTTAGTGTGTCAATTGATTTATTTAAGTTGATTAGTACGAAGGGTGCTGAAAACCCTCTGATAAACGGGGCTCTAATCGGTTATATGCATACATCCCCATGGGGTCGTGGATGTGGGAGTAAGCTCCTAGCCAGGAGTCTTTTAACCACGGATAAGGCATCAAGTTGATCTTGGCTCGAAATCACATAATGCTTTTCCCATATCGAATTCCCAATTTTGCAGGTATAGTGGTACTGGATCACGCATTTCTTTGGTAAAGACTTACTGGATAAGCGCACTATAGGTAGTTTGGGCTCCACTACCACCCCCTTCTTGACAATTTTTTTCTTTCTATAATATATCCTTTATTAATTTGCATAGTGAGGCATTTTAGTCAATGCCTCAAAAAAATGGATATTGATATCTATCTTCTTGAATATGTTCAAGAATCTAGAGAATTGCTCTTCAAGCTTCACCTTCTGCAGCCTCTGAGGGAATGGAACTTGAGGATTGTACGCTTTAACCTCTTTCTTCTTCCTTAGATTTCACTTTTCAACTTGCTGCTCTTGCTGCATTTTTTATGTTCTATCTTCTTGATGACTTTTGGTATCTGCTTGATTCTTCTCCAATTTCTGCATGTTTCTCTTCCTCAGTTTCCTTCTTCTCATTTCTTCTCCTTTTCAGTTCTCTGCCACTCCTTAGAGTTACTGCCATGCAATCCTTTGGATTCTTCCTTGTGTCACTTGGGAATGCATCCTTGGACTGATTATGCATGGCTAAGGCCAACAACCCTACTTGAGTCTCCATATTCTTCAAAAAGGCGTTGGTATTGGCCTGAAACACAGTTGTGTTTTCTACGGAATCTTTGCTAGCTCGACAAACTTTGCCATGTATGTTTAGCGACCCTCTTATTTTCCCCATGAAATGACATCGGTCTCAGAAGATTAGATCTCTACGCCCTTGATTTCGATCTACATCACTGCTTGCTACTGATGTTGTTGTTGTTGGAACCTATGTAAGGCATGATATTGCTGTAAATTCTGTCCAAGTCTTTGAACTTTCTGTGCTCCTCCTCCATATTAGAAATTCTCATGGTTCCTGAGTGTTGATGTGTAGTGAGTGAGCAAGTTGAGATTGGGCTTAAAAGTGTAGCTCTTATTGGGATTGAGGTACTATGCCTCCTCAACTTGGTAGGGACCCTCATGGGTTGGTCCCTCTTTAGCACTATTTCTTTTCTCTCATTCATCTACTATCCCTACTTCAAGTTTCGTGTGCATTCTTCTCATTGTTTCGAGCTTGTTTATTGTGCATCCAGCACAGCTACAATGTAGTCATCCGATTAAGTTCAATTACACCACTCCCCTTCAGTCTGCTGCTGCTCCCTGAAGCTTCAGATGAAGCTTTATAGTTGCATTTGGCAAGGTCTTCAATCAGCTGCCTTGCCTCCTCAACACTTTTTCTTTTGAAAGCCCCACAATAGGTTGCATCAATTATACCCTTTGAGACATAATTCATGGAATGGTAGAAAATGTCCATCTTAGTGGTCAGATCTATTCCATGCATAGGGCATCTTTTCAGTAGTCTCTTATATCTCTCCCATGCATTATAGAGACTTTCATTCTCCGTAACACCCCGAAATATACCCTAGTCGTTTTCAACGTGTTTAGGGTATTTTGTAGGCATAATTTGAATTTTTCGTAATGTAAAAAGCGAAACATGGAAAAATGGAAACACAAGGTTGTATCAGGATAAAACAAAGGGGTAAATATGTAATTTGCCAAAAGAACATAGAAGTCAGTCATAAGATAAAGGCTATGGAGTTAAAATATAAATATGCCTAACCCAGTTTACAAAAAGAGAGGAACTTTAAGGACTAAAGAGAAATAAAATGAAACTTAACCCAAAATAGGTTTTAGGGAACCAAGCATGGCTAGAGAGAGATCTTTGATTTAAGACCAGAATTTGGTCTCATTTGGGGGAGAACAAACCGGGAAGAAAAAAAAATAGAGAATAAGATAAGAGGAAGAGGAAGAAGAAGAAGAAGAAGAAGAAGAAGTGGAAGAAGGAGGAATCAAGCAAAGGTATGGATTCTAGTATGATTTTGTATAGAAACTACTTGGATATGGATTGCTAGGGTATTCTATGGATATTAGTTTTGTTCCCTTTCTAGGGTTTTGTTGGGAATACATCCTAACCCTAGATTTATGGGAAGTTGGGTTGAAAAACCATAGTTTGTATCAAATAGATATGGAATCCTTCCTATTTCTATGGTTTTGTAAAGTTTGGTGAACTTTGGTATGAATCCTTGGATTCTTTAGCTAGGGTTTGGTTTATGAAATTATAAACCACCATTAAAAGTGTTTGTGGAGTTGTTTGGAGGATTCCATGTTGGTTTTGATGAAGGATGGAATAGAAGAGATTTATGGAAGAAAAGTGAATGAAAATGGTGAATTACGCCGTTCACGGGCCCGAATCACAACTGATGCCGGTACGAATAGGGGTGAGCTCAAGTTACCACTTATGTAGAGCAAAATGGTACCGGTGCCACTCTCAGAAGGCTCAGTTTAATCACAGGGTACCAACATAGTGGTACCGGTACCACTCTAGATCGGTTTAATGCAGGTGCCAAACATAGTAATCTTGGGAATACCACGGTTGCATAACCTCGGTTTGGTATTTTGCATAGTTAAGAAAACCTAGATTATCTGAGAGTATTAGAACTCTAATAAATGATTAACAAGGGTTCAGATAAGAAAGAAATTTAGTGAAAAATTTACCGTACCTCGTCGCCTCGGCGAAGCGAAGAAGTGGGCACACCTAATGCCCCTATGCAAATAAAGTAAGTTCCTAACCATATATAATTGTAAGAATGCCTAAGACCAAATACGTAAATGACACGACACTTCTGTTACGACGTGGGCAGGCATGTCTCTGATCAGTGCTTCTGATTAATGCCCAAAAAGTGCTATTTTGAACCCTATTTATTATAGGTTTTGAGTGCTTTTTGTGTACTAAATCATTCTAATAATTAACCCGATTTGCACATTAAGGTCCTACTATTCTCTGATCGCGCATTTTGTGGCAAATTTTGCCGGTTTTTGCGAAGTATCGTCTTAAAATTGTTGAGTCGATCAGAACCGCAGAAGAATTCGAGTCAAACTCGGCATTAGGATCGGATACGAAGGAAGAAGAATAGAAATGCAAGAAGTGGAGCTACAAGGAAATTCAGGACACTGGGAAATTTCCTCCTGCCTATGCCTTTGTTCTGCAGATTCCTATTTGGATTTGTTTTTTGCATTTTTGTCTCTTTTGTTTTTTCTTCCTTTTTGCCCGATTGTAAGAATATTGGGGTTATTTTTGTAATATGGTAAAGGGTTGGCTATAAAATCCCAAACCAAGCATTGTTAAAACAACCAATAAAATTTGAGGCAAAGCTTCGGCTAGTTTTCTCCGATTTTCCATTTTCCCTCCTTTCTCGCTTCCGAAACACGTCTGCGGGGATGACGACTCGAGGGGATGGTTGGCTAGGTCGTTTTCTCCTTGAAGGAGGGTTCTTTGCTAGGGTTTGGAGGTAACTAACGGTTCCTGTTTTTTAATGCAAGTTTTATTGGCATTTATGTTCCTATTTCTCCTCTAGGGTTAAGAACTCATTTGATATGCCTTGTTGATCGGTATTTAGCGATCTTTTAGGGTTGGTGGATGCTTATTGCTAGATCACGATTCATTGAATTGCTTCCTATTTGTTCGCTGTGAGGTAGATCGGGAGGCAGTTTTCATTTATGGGAACATTAGAGCTCGATAAATCTTTGTTTCCAAAGGGAAAATCATAGGGTTTAGTTTTAAAAGCTAAATGGAGTCAGGTTCGAGTGACTATAGGTCATTTTCCCAATGAGAAATGAACAGGGACCCCTCAGTGAACTTTAAAGAGCCGAGATCAGTAACTTGTGCGAGAGACTTCTTTTACATTTTATTTATTTAAATTCCCGGTTTACCAACCATTATCTCCATTATTTTACCAAATTCCTTAAATCAAGTGAAATTCACCATTTTGAACTCCGCTGCAACTCATTTGTCTGAAAAAACCCCATCCATGTGTTCGACCTAGACCACTATCACTGCGGTAGCTTGACTCTCGCGGTAGAGAACTTAGGATATAAATTTTGTTGATTCGGGATCACCTGCGAGTGGCACGAATCAGGCACTCCACGCGCTAGTGTTACAGCACTTTTTGTTATGTGGAAGACACATTCGGTCGGTGCTTCCGCACTCCTGCTAGTGCTCACGACACTTCTGTCGATGGGCCAGACACGTTCTGATCGGTCTTGGCACTCTGCCTTGTGCTCACGGCACTTCAATGCTATCTGGTACCGGGTGCCATTGTGTTGTGTCATACTCATTTTTTATTACTGGTCTAGGTATTCCCATAGTTATATGATAAAAACCTGAATGACGAATAAGAGTAAAGAAATGTATATCGTTATGATCTGTAGTACCTACGAGTACTTCTGTAAAAACATAAGTTCTATAGTACCTACGGGTACTTTTGAGTAAGAATAAGCTCTGTAACTCCTATGGGAGATCTGAACAAGCATAAAGTTGCTATAAGTACAAGTATGAGTCCTACGGGAGATCCGAATAAGCATAAGTATGTTGTAAGTATAAGTGATTGTAAAAGTTTATTATATGAATGCATGAAAATTATGATATCTGTTATTGTTATATGCTTACTATAAATGTGTATATGCTTAAGACATATTTTCCAGCTAAAGCGTAAAAACAGCACGGGTTTCAATCAGGTGTAGGTACGGAGAAGAAAAAGACCGTGATCTTAAGCGTACATTTGAAATTTAACACACTAAGTAGGGTTCATCACAATTAGGTTAACGCTACGATTTGTAAATGTAAATATCTGATTTTTGTATATGTAAATGGGACGAAGGAATTTGTATGTATATGACTTTGTAAACACAACTACGGTGGTAGTTTTATTTTGTATTTTGTATACGATATTTTGATACAATTATAAGACTTGGAACCACCAACGTCTGAAAAAGAAAGTAAAGAGTCCTAGTCCAGTCTCTCGCGCCTTCGGGCGTGACATCCTCCCCCTGTTTGAAGACTATGATTTCTTATCTCCTTTTAGACGTAAATTTGAAGGGAAAAATGTCGCTGTACTATAGGCCTCCACAGGCTCTTCCCAATTTGTCAGCGATCTAGCAATGGAGTTGCCAGACGAGTTCTTTGCCCACGTCTCTTGGTGAAAGGGAAGAGCGTAGCCTAATCGATTAAGTCTCACCCCATTCAACTTTCTTTGTGTTAGCCATTCTCATAAATCTTCCCATATGTTCATTGGGGTCTTCATTGGGATGCCCAGTAAACTGATGTTGATGTACCATTGTGATCAAAGCTAGCTTGAGTTCAAAATTGTTGGCTTCTATGACAGGCTGTCTCACAACAAAGTACTCATCTTGAATAACAGGCCTCCAAAAGTCCTCCATCGTCATTTGCCTTTAAGGTCTATCTGCTTCTGCTTATTCTTGAATAGGTTGTAATCTTTCTCTTTGATTTTCCATATTTGTAGGTCCCGGCCCCTTGTAACTTTCCTCATATTTCTTTAGTGTTTCTCAATCTCTACATGTCGAGCGACGAGATCACCTTCTAGTTTTTGTGCATTTAAATCTTCCTAAAATAGAGCTGTAGATAGACTAAATATGTGAAACTTGAGTTATATCCATTTAAGCTCATGAAAGATTTTGTTAGCTCCAATAGACTCTTTGTATTAAGTATTTTGTGATTTTTTATTTTATTTTATTTTTTTAAATTGATGATAAAATAAAGAAAATGTCAATTAGTAATTCTCTCTTTAGTTAGAATATTAATCTTAAATTCATGATCAATCCCTAACCATGTGCAAAAACTTGTTGTATACGATTTTTGTATAGACCAAATTTTACCAAGTAATTAGCATTCTTTGCCAAAAAGGCCGTAAGTTCTAAGACAAGGCGCAGCTTCTTGTCTGCTGATTTTAATTAAATTATGTGTTTGTCATATTTGTAAAATGGATTCATTAAAAATTAAGTTTGATGCAAATCTAGCGCAAGTCGTGGGTCATCAGTAATAAAAGTGGATTTTTAAGTCCGGATATCGTTCCCTCGAATTGATAATAAATCGAAAGATTAACTACTACCACTAAAGATCTACTATTTGAACTCCAATGTTAAAATGATGAAGACTAATAAATTAATACTAAAATAATTTCACTAGTATACATAAAGAATTTAATAAAGTGGAATTGAGAGTTCAGCAATTGAGACAACAGGGAAATAGACTAATGAATAATTGTAAATTTACGCATTATTTTGAGTCATAGCTAAGCCATTAGTTGAAACTAAATTTGTCAAAGATGCATTGCTTAGTATAGTTTGGATTTCTCCTTTAACCATACATTTCATTAATTAGAGATTCATGTTCTGTGTCGGACTCATGGGTTAATCATTTACTTATGAAATATAATCATCTTTCTAGATGCGGGTATTTGCTTTTTCGATTACTTCACCAAAATCTTAGAATTTGAAAATTCTTGCCCATGTTAAGAGTATATATTGCAAGTTTTCTCCAGTTTAAGCCGACCTCATCCTTGATGCTAGTAAATTCTCCACGTCTCATGATTGGATCTATGCTAACATGGGATTAGAATTATTTCATCGAAGAGGAGAAACATACGAGTGATTAAACTAATGCCGTCGACTATTCTCACACAATGAGCAGGATTAATGATCTATCAGAGTAATCTTTCGAGTTCATTAGTTTCAAAATAGTAGTCTACCATACCCCTGAGGCGCCAGTACCACCGGGATTCTCCATCTACGTGTCACGCGAAGGAGGGCCTTAAGACGACTACAGGTCCTTTGTTTTTTGGGTACCACGATTTAGTATTTGGAATAGTTAAGTTCAAGAATAATACCAATCAAATAAATTCAAGATTTCTAACTATTGCGTTCTTCCACTTTGTGCAGAAAAATAACAATCACCATCGACCCATTCCTAAAAGAATCAATCTTTCAAAACTAGTTCACACATATCAGTGACTAACTGATCAGGAAAATTCACTGAAATTGTAAACAAACTAAAATAAATGAACTCCAAAATTTTTCCAAAATCCATTTAAAGCAGAACAGTAGTGAGAGAAAATTTTACAATAGGTTCCAGCTCGAAGCTACACATCAATATCATTATTCAACTCCGGAAAATAAATAGAAAACTAACTAAAAACTATGCTAAAAAATCTAAAAAAAAAAGAAAAGAAAATAATAATATACAAAAGAGTCTCTAGCCCCCTGAAAGTCACAGTTCACAGCTATGCAGTGCCTTGAATCGATCTGTTTATGGGCTTCCTATGATGGGCCGCACTTCAAAACTACTTTGTGGATCCCAAAAAATTATGGCCCAAATTGGTCACTCTATCGCGACATAAAAAATTATGTCGCAATAGATTTTTAGTCCTTGTCCCTTAGCTTTTGTCGTAGCATGCAGTTTCTATCGCAACAGGTTTTTTGAGCTTTTTCTTGGATTTTATCGCGATAGACTTTGATAGTGTCGCAACATAGTTTTGATGTGATCCAATTTCTTGTATGAGAGTGTCTTGTGTGTCCACGACATAAAATTTGTTGCAACTAGATTCTCATACTTTACCTTGGCTGTAGTAACATACTTTCTTTATGTGATCAATCTTATTCTCTGGTGATCTTTTGTCATGACACAATCGGTTGGCTTACTATTGAGGGCCAGTGCAATGTCTATGAGACTGCGAAGATGTCACGAAAAACATTTTTACCTTCAGCTTTTCTACTTTGTCGCAATAAAGTTTCCTTTTGTCGTGACAGAATTTCTTCTTTGATCCTTATTAAGCTGATGAAACCCATTTGTTGCAACAAACTTGTGCAGCTTATCTCGAGTTCTTTCATTTTACGTCATGACATAATTTTTCTTTTGTTGCAATAGAATTCTGTGCTTTGCACGGCTATTATTGTTGCGATAGAAAACCTTTGTGTAGCGGAGATTCTACTTTACCAGTTCTTCATTATGTTCTGACATAAAACTTCTTGTATTATTTTCAACTTCTTGTCGACAAATTTCACCTCAACCTCGTGTTTTGTTTGTCATGACAGAAAGCTTCTTTGTTGCGACAGAGTCTTGTTACCCTTTATTGTGAACTCTGAATTTTATGTCGCGAAAGATTTTCTTTGTCACGACATAAATCCTTCCTTGAGCTGGTCCTATGCTGAAAA
The DNA here is from genome assembly GCA_016808115.1 of Tetrastigma voinierianum. NCBI lineage: Eukaryota > Viridiplantae > Streptophyta > Magnoliopsida > Vitales > Vitaceae > Tetrastigma > Tetrastigma voinierianum. The sequence continues at coordinate 155,409 of JAEQBH010005212.1, forward strand.
CTTTGTCACAACATAATTGCGACAGAGTCGTCTTTTTCTTGCTTGACCAGTTTCATCTACTATCTTCATTCTTTTATGTTACGACAAAGAAGGATTTTCACGACAAAGTTTCACTGCCATTTGCCTTGACGATGTCGCGTAGTCGAGTGTCTATAATCTTCTTCGCACACTTCTTGACGATTAATACCGCCTTGAAAAATTCTTCGTCGTGACAAAGTTCTATTTCTTCCTTGAGTTCAGCCTGGACATAAAGCTGTTGGTTGCGACATAGCTCTGTTGGTTCCCTTGAGATTCTGTCGCGACATTCAGAAACTATGTCGTGACATAGAGTTCTATATGGCCACTTTTTCTTCTTTTCCATCTGGAATTATCTCTTTTTCAATAAAAACCTGCAAAACACAAAGTTGGTGAATATTTCATAATTTAGCATTAAAATATATCTTAACTGCTAAAAATATGCCAAAAAATGGATTAAAAATAGATGAGTTTTGGACTCATCATACTCATCAAGGTTGGAAAATTCATTTTCTGGTGGACTTGTAGTGAGGATATGGATACACAAGTTCCCACTTGCTACTTGGAAGACCTTTCACAGCCCACTTAAAATTTGCTTTGATAGATGTTAAAAGGAAGAACTCACTCTCGGTGTGGGAGAAGAAGTAGTACACTTCAACTTGGAACAAAATCCACGAAGCAGTGCGAGATGTGAAAATGCAATTGTAAGACTGTAGAAACAATAGTTTCCATAAGTCTTGAGCTGATATTTGGTTGTAATTTTTCAAAAAAATTCAATCAATAAGAAAATGAGATGAATTTCAGTATCTTGAGTATGATCTTGATTGCGAATGGTTGAATTCTAGTTTGATTTAAAGCAGTCTTAAGTTTGAATGAGAACAACCACAAAAATCTACTTTGACAAACTGAAGAAAAGGCAATTGAAACATAAACAAGTTCAGAAGGGTTAACCTTGAAGGAATTACCCAGGCATTTGAAGTATGCTTTCTTAGAACCTGAAAAAACGAAATATGTTATTATTTAATTTGCATTAATAAGCTTGAAGAACAAAGCGTTGGAGACTCTAAAAATCTGAGGAAGCAATTGCTTAGGCAATGGAAGATTTGAAAAGGAATCGATCCTTCTATCTTGCATCACCGCAGAGATCCTCTTAGAGGATAATGTAAAGAACTCCATTGAACATCAAAGAAGACTGAATCCAGTAATGAAAGAAGTTGTTAGAAAAGAAGTATTGAAATGGCTGAATATAGGTTTCATATATGCAATCTCAGACAGCCCTTGGGTGAGCCCAATTCATGTGGTTCCCAAAAAGGGTGGATTCACTGTGATTAGAAATGAGAAGAATGAATTTATTCCTACAAGAACTGTGACAGGATGGAGGGTATGTATAGACTACAGAAAGCGAATCTTTGCTACAAGAAAGGATCACACATTATCCTTTACCTTTCAAGTGACGAATGTTGGACGGGGTTAGTAGGACACCCCCATTACTATTTTCTTGATGGACATTCTGGATATAACCGGATTTCCATAACCCTTGAGGATCAGGAGAAGACTACATTTACATGTCCTTACGGCACCTTTGCATTCAGAAGGATGTCATTTGGATTATGTAATGATCCTACCACTTCTCAAAGGTGTATGATGTCTATGTTTTCAGACTTAGTGGATGAGGCTGTAAATCTTCATGGATGACTTCCGATTATATGGATCGAAGTTTTGAGAAATGCTTAGAAAGTTTGGAAGCAGTGCTTTAGAATTGCAGGCAAAAAATCTAGCTTTGAATTAAGAAAATGCTATTTATGGTAGAGGGTATTGTCTTAGGGCCTGAAGATTTACGCAAGCTGGGTTAGAAGTATACTAAGCAAGGTTGTTATTATAAAGACTCTCCTGCCTACAACGATTTGAAGGATAAAAGTTTCCTAGGACATGTTGGGTTGTATGGGAGATTCATAAGGGACTTCTCAAAATCTACAGACCATTATGGCTGTGGAAAAGATGCAAAGTTTGATCTTGATGAATCATGTTTGCATTTGAAGGGAATGAAGTCAAATTGGTTATAGCTCCCATCAGCTGTTTAACACTTAATTTGGAACAAGATTTTGAAATAATGTGTGATACTGATGACTATGCAATGGGAGGCGAGTATTAGGTTTCAAAAGAAATGAGAAGATATTCAAGGCCATATACTATGCCAGCAAAATCTTCAATGAGGCATAAGAGAACTACTCTACCACAGAAAAGAAGATGCTGGCAATGGTATTTGCTTGTGAAAAATTCAGGCCTTACATATTGGGGTCCCATGTTATAATACACAGCTGATCATGCATATTAAATGTCGATGGCAAGAAGATGCCAAACCAAGGCCCGATGGATAATTGTGTCTCTTTTATAAGTTGATTTAGAAATCAAAGACAAGAAGAGTAGTGGCAATGTGATAGCTGATCACTTATCTAGATTGGAAAAGTCTATTGAAAAGGAAAAGGAAATAGAAATAGCAGAAAAATTTCTTGTTATGATGCATTATTTTGCTATATTTAAGTACTACGGTATGCGATATTGTAAATTACATAGCCTGTGGAATTATACCACCTAAGTTCAGCCACTAACAGAAAAGAAAATTGAGAACTAATAGTAGATTTTATATTTGGGATGACCCACTACTTTTCAAAAGAGGAGCATATATGATTCTCAGAAGTGTGTATAGAAACACTGCCAGGTAGAATTCTTGATAAATGTCATGCATCACCATATGGAGGACACTTTGCAGGAGATAGAACAACCCATAAAAATTCTCAATTAGGTTTTATTGGCCTACTCTATTCAAAAACTGTTTTGAATGGGGTAAAAGCTTTCCAGTATGATGAATATGAGAGAATGGACAACATAAGAAGAAGAAATGAGATCTTACGTAAGGAATCACAGTGGTCTGATTTTTGATGTATGAGATTAGACTTCATGGGACCCTTTCCCATCCTCATTTGAAAATCTATACATGCTCCTAGCTATGGATTATGTATCCAAATGGGTAGAAGCAATAGCTTGTCCCATAAATGATGCCAACACAGTGGTTTGGTTTATTCAAAAAAATATTTTGAGCAGATTTGGAGCATCCAGAACAATCATTAGTGATGAGGGAAGCCATTTTGCAAGCAAGGTTTTTGCAAAACTGATGAGCAGATATGGAATCAGACATGTAATGGGATTGGCTTATCACCCTCAGTCAAATGGACAAGCTGAGATTTCCAATAGGGAGATAAAGAAAATTCTAGAGAAAACAGTGAACTCAAGCGTAAAAGACTGGTCTATAAAGTTAGATGATGCATTGTGGGCTTATAGAACTGCTTACAAAACTCCCATTGGAATGTCCCATATAAATTATATTTGGAAAACCTTGTCATCACTTCCTCTAGAACTTGAATATAAAGCTATGTGGGCCATCGAGAAACTAAATTGTGATTTTCAAGACACTTGAAAGAGATTACTCAATAAAAGCGGAAGAGTTGAGGTGAAGCTTATGATAATGTCAAAATCTAGATAAGACAAAGAAAGTGACATGATCACAAAAATTTTGAGGAGAGAATTAAATCGGGAAGCGAAAGTGTTGTTATACAATTCTAAGCTGTTTGTTTTTCCAACTAAGAGTCGAATTGGTGGTCATCTACAGTAGTAGCAAGTACACCCTTTGGAGAAGTGACACTAAAAACTGATTCTGGAAGTAAGTTTAAAGTGAATGGTCAAAGGTTGAAGTATTACCTTGGAGGAAACATAAATGAAGATTAGTCCTAGATTTTGAAAAAAGAGAAGAATTATGCTGAAAGGAAAACAATTTGCGACAAATGTCACAGTAGAACATTATTGGCGACTTCTTGGGGAGGCAACCTAAGCAACTTTTAATTTTCATGATTTAACATTTGTTCAATTTTATGTATTTGATTTAATTTTAATTTTGTTTAAAAATTTTATTTTTTGTGATTTTGTTTATTTTTTTAGGACAATGAAGTTGTGATAGAGATGGATTGTTGTGGTAGAAGTGAGTGCTCAAGTGGGTGAGAAGCCTTGGCAGGTGTGCACATTTCAGCGTCAGGTTAACGTAGTATATTGTTGATCAGTGTCGTTTCCCTCGAAGAGAGTGTGTTGACTATTGATTTAATGACGACAATATTTGGATCTAATCACAAGAATTTCGACTAAATTACTAGAATTAACAAAAAAACTTAAATTATGTGTATTGAATTATATTAATGATAGAAACCTAGGGTTTCACGAGTCTCCTACCACTCTTGATGAATGTCAGATTCAATTAAGGACTTATTGAAGTATTTATGAGTTATATTGAGGTGGGTTGATCTTTCCTACAAGATATTCTCTCTGAGATATATTTTCCTCTGTGATGTGATGTATTGCATCATACGCCTCAGCCCCTCGACTACGGCAGCTTAAATGTCTGAACCTTGGTGCCACACTTGCGGTCTGGAATATCTCTATTCTTCGACTACAGTGTTGCTTTAAACATCATCACAGAAGTTATCTTCTCTCGATCTCGAACTCCCGACTTTAGCATTCATAGTTAGCAGGATAATAACATGTAATTAAACCGGAATAAAGCAAACATGAACTCATATTAACATTCAAATAATAAGCGAAAATCCATTCAATGCATCAAACGGTGGTTAGGGTTGGGAAAACCCTAGAGAAAAGAATTAGTTCATCTGTTATTCATTTACAAATTGAAGAATTGAATCATAGTGGTTGAAGGAAAGGCTATAGAAAAATCAAGTCGCCATGATCACCGTCAAATCTATCTTGATCTCACTCATGTATCTCCTGTATTCCCAATCAACTCACTTTTCTCGCTAAAATTACTCAGCACCTCGAGACTCAGGTCCATGTTAGCCCGAGAAAGCTAGGGTTTTTGAGTTCCATAATGGAAGGGAACCTCGCCCTTGTGTGAGGTGGCCATAGCGGCAAACCGAGGCCTTTGATTTTAGGCTTTTGGTTCTACGCTAAGGGGAGTCTTAAGCTTGTGAAGTGCCCGCCATAGCGAAGAGGCAGCGAACCAGTGGCCTTTTGTTTGTTGCCTTTTATCATTTACCTTACGCCAATGTTTTTATCTTTTAATTTACCCTTTTGGGATATTCAAATCTGAGGATTAGCGTGATATTAATAGAAAAGGCGTGAATCGTGTATTTTAGCTATAAAGAGACACCAAGAATTCAACTGAAATACCGCGTGATTCATCCAGAATCAACACCCCCAAACTTAGCTTTTCTTGCTTGTCCCTAAAAGCAGAATAGACTCCCACCCGGGGCTACAAAATACGTGAAACTATATGTAATGATGTAGGCTAAGCACACATGGTAGCGGTAAAGAAGGAGTCCATAGTAAACGAGTTCAAAGATCCGAGGACTACCTTAAATTGCTTTAGCTTTCAGACTTACCGGAAGTGATCTCGGTTGTGAGTAAATTGACCCCATTTTTAATACTCGAATTTTTTCCCAGGAGTCTAAGTGCTGGTTAAAATGTGATCTAGATCGTGAATTTGTTGTAGTATCTCAAACTTGAATCAAACTCGCCTGTTTGGAATAGCTTAACACAGAAGGATGAGAGCACCCAATTTATTCATATTTCTCTAGAGGATTAGCTCTAAGACAAATCCGGGTAGAGTATTAGTACCGAGAGGTTTTGGGTGAGGGTTCCTGTAACGGGGATCCATTGGTGACTCCCCACCGAGTTAGTTGGAACTGCCACAGGGCATTGGTTCCTAGAACTTCACCAGGTGCTAAGGCCAAACCTCAAGGTCCTAAATCATGTAGATCATCCGTCCTTTGTCCCATGTATGGATGTTGAAGTCAATGGCTCGGGCCAGTTGGTTGAGGCATTAGGCTTTAGAAAAGCCCCTCGGGCGTACTTGAGTTCCCGATTGGATGATCCACATTATTTATTATTATTATTATTATTTTATTTTGGGGCTCAAGGCGATCCTCTTTTCTAAGGTGTCCATGCTTAGGTGTTTACTTCCCCAGGTTCGTAGGACTCTTGTGTGAGTCGGGTCAAAGCATACCAGAAGATCACGTGTGTGTGTGCGGGATAGCCTACTTTAGGAATTGAGCTCTTGAGATCCTACAAAAGGGGTGACGGTTGTGGTTAGTCTTGACTTTACAACGTAGTCCCAATTGCCTAACAATCTCGGAGTCCCTACTCCATTGAACATGGTTGTTTTTGCGATTACTAGAACTCCCTTTTGTTGCCATCATGCTCAAAATTAAGACAAGGATACTCAATACAAATTCTAGAGACTGTCATATTCTAATATGTGCAATTTGCATACATGTTGGTGCATGGGAAACAACCTAACACACGCCTAAAAAAAATGGACCTAACATGCAAAAATAGCACAAATAACCCAAGTCAAAATAAGACTAAGTCAAAATAACAATCAAAATAAACTAGGTCATACATAGTCATACCCCATACACTCACACCCCCAATCCAGAGCGCGGTGTGTCCTCAATGGCAGAAAAAGAAAATAAAGTAGAAAGGTAAAGAAATACGTCGGAAAAAATATATCACTATGGTGGTAGGCGGAAATTGTGGTGGTCTTTGTGTGGAATGACAAGAGCTAAGCATGATCTTTGGTGATCTGGTCTGGTAGCTCGGATAAGCGACCATCTCGGCTGGATTGAGTCCATTATCTGGCCGACGACAGGTGCTCCTGCGACTCATCCCAGTAGGCGTCGAAGTGGGCGGTCAGTGCATGGATCTGGTCTGACCGGGGGCCAGGTGAACTAGGGGGACCTCGGGGTCGCGAATCCTTTGGTCGCTTCCTTGGGTGTGGGCTGTGGGATGTCTCGTCAGTGCTCTATCATTCGACTCGTCTAGGCTCGAACTTCATCACGGGCGATGGGATGGGAAGGCGGCTCTTTTTGCTTCGTCGAAGTCCGGCGCTTCAGACTCCAATCGATCGGCATAGCTCAGTGATCAAGGAGGGGTGGATCAGGGTGCCAGTGCAGCGTCCGTGAGTAGACTCGATCAACCCCTTCTTAATGACCTTCCCAATGTCGAACTAGACTCCCTTGGTGCCAAGCATATAGAGATATCGTCGTCCTTGGTGACCTTCTTTGAGGTCGCGAGAAGGTTTAATCCTTAGCACATAAAGAATTATACCAAACCGTCCAGGCGTGAGTGCGTGCATCTGGAATGTGGTAGACTTCTTGGGTCGACGGGGTGGGCGCCTCCACACGCTGACCTGTAGCTCCTGTATCGAGGCCACGGAAGTCGAATCCGCTAATAAAGCTCGGTACCCCTCACTGTCGTCGTCCCTCAGTTGGTAAATCTGGTTGATGGTCCAGGCTCCGAAGTCAATGCACTAACCTCGGAAAAACTCTTGTGAGTGCCCAGGCCGGGGAATGGCAAGTTAGTGGGAACTCGCGAATGACAGGGGGCAGCTCAGAGGTCGAGGAGCACACAAGGTCACGCCAACCTTGAGGTGGGTGGTGAAATTAAAACGTCGAGGTCGGGGAAAGCCCGCTGCAGGACGAAGGCGGATCTGGCGACTCGTGGTAGAGGCGCTCTGCCTCCCGAGAAATGAAACAGCGCGGATCGTCCGAAGGGGGAGGTGTCGCCCCGGATGTGGAGCCGGAGCGGTGTCACTTGGCTGGGACGGTCTTCTTGGGCGCCATAGTAGTCACTGATGGCTTGAAATATTAAAAAAAAATCACCTGAATACTTGAGGCGGGGTCTCACAAAAGCGGGTGGAGGAAAAAATGGCCGGCGCGGGTATTTATAACCCGGAATACCGGTCGCTTTCTTTGCGGCGAGGGCTTTGTCTTTGCGGCGAGGCCCGAGCCTCCACGGCGACGAATGTGACTTTAACATGCAGATTCGGTTCGACCAGATGGCGGATCGAAGCAGGTTAAGGCGAGACTATATCTTGGGACTCTTTCACATTTTTTTTTTTTTTAATTTGAACTTGTACCAATGGGTACACAAACAATTTCTGTAATAACAAAAATCATTTACATATACAAAAGAACTACCATTGGAGTGGTGTCCATCAATATCTATACACATGTACTGAGTCCCATTTACATATACAAAAACTGTACTTTTTACATTTACAAATCAGCTGAGACATACGCTTCTTAGTGAACCCCTACTAGTGTCTTTGGCCCGATTGTATCGCGGAAGATGCAGATGTCCTCCCTTTAATACCTACACGGATTAAAAACCGTGCTAAGCTTTGCAGCAGTGGGGAAACAAATGACTTATACAGAAACAAATGCACTTATACTGAATCATAATAACCATATAACAGTAACAGATATCAGAATCTTTATGAATTCATATAACACGTTTACATACATAATTATCCTTGTAACCAACTTATGCTTGTTAAGATCTCTCGTATACGGTACTAAACTTATACTTATAGCAATCTTATACTTACTCAGAACTTACACTTATGACAGACTTATTCTTATTTTGATCTCCCGTAGGACACCTATTTATACTTATCTCCCGTAGGACGCATACTTATATAGATTTCCTCGTATGCGATATTGAGCTTATACATATACTTCTACTTATCTCCCGTAGGACACATACTTATGCTTATCTCTTGAAGAACACATACTTATTCAGATTTCTCAAAGGACATATATATCGGACTTATACAGATACTTATCTCAGACTTATAATTATTGGCGGATCTCCCCAAGAACATCTACTTGGACTTATGTCGGACTAATGCGCATCAGGATCTCTCGTAGGAGTTCTGAGCTTAGACCTTCTTGAGGTGCAGAGTAGGTACTACAGGCGATATACTTATACTTTGTATCTTATACTTATACTCACAGACATATCCTTGTTTCACGGATCTTATACTTGTATTACGAGGTTATTAACATATTTGGATCTTACTTGTATTCACGAGACATACTTGTCTTATGGAACTTATACTTGTATTATAGAGCATATACTTGTCTTACAAATCTTATACTTGTGTTCTGAGCTTATTCTTGTATTTGAATCTTATACTTGTATTCACCACACGGATCCTTATACTTGTCTTCACGGATCTTATACTTGTATTTGAAACTTGATAACTATGTTGGATCTTATACTTGTTCAAATACCTTCTTGAATCCATTTTCTTTCTTTTTCGTGAGCACAGTTTGTGATTTCACATATGGCTATAGAGAAGTCGACATTCACAGTGATTCAGTTGATCTGTCTGTTTGTCGATGTCGGTAGCAATGTGATCCACATTAATGTACAATCTCACATATGGCTATAGAAATTAGACATTCCGCGGCCAGTTAGGTTGTTGAATCACGTCACATTTGTCATTGTACTTGATGTGATCTCACATTAAATATTGCAATCTCACATATGGCTATAGAAGTCGACATTCACGACAGATTCAGTTGTTGAATCATGTCCTTTTTGTCATTCAGTAGTAATGTTATTTCGCATGGAACATATCAGGCATTAATGCGCCGCATATGAAGTGTCGTGTGCTTTGCCGGGATTTTAACCGTCGAGCGTGCACTCATTCGTTCATGTATTTCATATCATTCGTTATCTTTTCTGGATTATATGTGATAATAATCATATATAACTTAACCACATTATGTGTTCATGACATTTTGCCTTTCAAGTTCATGTTCATGTTTCAGTTCGTTTTCATATTTCATATCATATTCATGTTTCATGAACACATCTATACATATTGCATTTTCTATATTTTTCCTGTTTCATGTCTGTTGCATACAACATTTTAGATACTTGTACTGTATGACACCTATGTATTCCCACATCATTCATGTATTCTTGTTCCTCTATGAATCTACTTTACTTAGAAATTGGAATCATTCCAATTGAATCATCCAAACTCAAGTTATGGCATTCTCATGCCAAACTAGTCATTTTGCCCATATTACACAAGGGACAATTTGAAATACCCATTTTCAAGTGTCTTGACTCCATATTTGACACTGGTTCTTTGTACTCCTTTAAAGATAAGGTGCTAAGGGTTCTTCTCCAACTGGAATCACCCAAATCGAGCACCGATACTCAAGATATGTCTGTATTAAATGGAATTTACTCTATGTTCAAAAAACGGAGACAGTGGCTGAACATAGCCCACTTTGAGTGAATTTTTGAGCCACATAGAGTTAGAATTTGAAGGTACCTATTTCAAGATGTTTTGTTTTCCTTGAAGTCTAGTTTAACCAGAAACTTGAATAACTCAAATCGGATAAGAAATAACCAAGTTATGGCCAAAATATTAACTTAGTTTCAAAAGCGAGCATTGGAGTCAAGTCAAGTCACCGTGCAGATTGACATAACATATGATAGAGTACCACTCACATTTTGAATACCCGAATACCAATCTGTTGAATATAGAGTACCACCTCAGCCATAAGGTGGTTTCTCCCATTTTTTCCATATTTGCTACGAATCAACTCAATAATCCAATATACACATCAAGCGGCTCCATATTCATCTTGTAACCTCTATTCTACTCAAATCATCTTTCAATACACATCTTATACACTCTATTGAACTCAAACATACTTTCTATTCATATCTTATACAAGGCCTAGGGTTTTACTCAACCCAAACAAGAAGTCAGGGTTGGGAAAGTTCACATCAAAACCTAGAACGAGAACAAGCATGTCCATACTTTACATAACCCTTAGAACCCGAAAACACATGTAATGGGAACTCTAGGTCCTCTCGTAGCAAAACCACCCCAGAAAAACAAAAAGTTTGTATTGATTTCATATAAGAATTCATTCTAGGGTTAAGGTTTTACAACCCAAAACATGTATCCATACTAATAGTCATAGTTCCATACAAAAATCCAAAGATCCATACTCAATGTTAGATTCCATTCCTTTGATCTTCTTTGAACTCCTTTTTTTTTCCTTCTCTTCTTCTTCTTCTTCTTCTCTTCCCTTTTGATTTCCCCATTAAGGCCAAGTCAAATAAAACCCATTTTGGTTTTAAGTCTCTCCTAATTACCTTTTAGTCCTCCTCATTCTATTAATTGCACTATAGCATGTTATTTCCACTTTTGCCTCTCGTCTTATCAACTTATGAATTTTATGCTCCTTTTGACATTACAATTTTGTCCTTATGTCTTGTACAATTTTCGGGTTTCTCAATTTCCATGTTTCGCATTTAAATTATGAAAAATTCAATTTATGCCTACAAAATACCCTAAACATGTCGAAAACGACTAGGGTATATTTCGGGGCGTTACATTGCTACTGCGGACTAGAAAGTTTGGTCCTAGCCGGCCGCGTGACGGAGTTAGCTGAGAATTTGGTTCCCTCGTAGGCGAAGCAAACTTCAGCGCGAACCCAGTATGGGCCTTTGTGTTTTTGCCCCTCCACCTTTAAGATTCATCACGTTATTAAAAATAATTAGGGTTAGGATGCCCCAGCGAAAATTTTTTTACATGCAAAATAGTCGAGAGGAATGGAGATAATGAAATGAGGAAAGAAAGAATCCTGATAGCAGGTTGCCTCCCGAAGCGCTATGTTTAATGTTGTTAACTTCGATATTCACATAGCGTAGAGAACCAAGGCCAGAAAACAACAAGCGAGGAACATGGTGGGGATTTGACTGCGTTCTTTCTTATCTTCTCGGTGTGCACTAGAGCGATTGTCTTGTTTCTCAATAGGGAATGCTCCTCTGAAGTACGATTTCAACCTTTGAGCGTTAACTTTGAACTGTCCTTTCTCTGGATGTAGTATCTCAACTCCTCCATAGGGGAATACTTGCACTACTGTGAATGGACCTAACCATTTTGACTTTAGTTTGCTAGGGAAAAGTTGTAGTCGAGAGTTGAACAATAAGACTTACTGCCCCGGTGTCAAACTCTCTCCTCAAAATATGTTTATCATGCCACGCTTTTGTCTTTTCCTTATAGATCCGAGCATTTTCATAAGCTTCATTGTGAAACTCATCTAATTCTTGAGCTCGTATTCGGCTTTTCTTCGGCTAATTTGCTATCCATGTTTAGCCTTTAGTCACCCAGCGTGCTCTATGTTCCAATTCTACCGACAAGTAGCATGCTTTCCATAAGCTAGTCGAAATGGGGACATGCCTAGAGAGATCTTAAAAGGTTGTATGTATGCCCCAGAAAGTGCATCATCGATCTTCTTCAACCGATCTTTTCTTGAGCTATTGGTAGTATTTTGTAGAATGGACTTGATTTCACGATTTATTTGACACCTCGGCTTTGTCCATTCGCCCTCACGGGTGTCTGCGGTGAAGTTCGATGTCTCACACCATATTTTGCGGGGACTTTATCAACCCGGCTTATTGTAGAAATGAGTACCGCCCATCTATGATCAATGCTCGTGGAGTCTTAGAATCGGGTGAATATGTGGATGCGAAGAATTTGACTACCCTGCGGCATCGACCCAGTTGCGTGTCGGTATTGCTACGCCCATTTGGGCGTAGCCTACAACCAAGGATATACATGTGACTGAATGAAGAGGGGAAAGGCCCCATGAAGTCCATTCCCCATAATTGGCTTGACTCGATTTCTAGAATTGGCTTCATGGGGAGTTCGTCCAGTTTGAAAATGTGCCCACGTCCTTTGGCGATTATCTGTTGTTTTACAAAATGAGCATCCTTGAATAAGGTAGTAGGTAGAAACCATACTAAGTACCTTTTAGCACATTCTTTGGCCTCCAAAATGCCCCCCACATGGTAAGGTATGGCAATAAATCAGAATACTACCCATTTCTTCTTCCGGTACGCATCTCCTTATCACTTGATCGACACTGTGTTTGTATAAGATGGGCCCTTCCCAGTAGTAGTGCTTCAACTGTGCAAAGAACCTCTTTTTCTGTTGGTAGCTAAACTCTGGAGGAATCACTTTGGCCACTAAGTAGTTCACATGGTCGACCAGAGCCATGGAGCCGGTGGATATTTGATTGCGGAAATTTTGCTCATGCGGGGTGTCGATTAAATATACTGTCTCTCAGTACCTCTAATGTGTTAAATGGTGTTCAGGTTCTTTGTTCATCTTTATCTTTATCTCTAGTCAGTCAACCTCTGCGGGTATAATAAATGTTAGATCCTCGTTTATCACCACAATCTGATCAGATCTGCTTCTAATAGTGGGGATCAGTCGTTATTTATCTTATTTGTCAATCAAGTGGGATCTACTACCCCATTCTATAAAGTAAACGATGACATCATTCTTCGTGTATAAAATTCAGATCATTCAGTCGTGCTATAATGGTGACCTCGCCATCACTACGCCGTCGTAGTCGCGCTCGAGGGAACGGGTCCTGTCTGATCTCTAACCCTGATGATAACGCATCTTAATTGCTGTGGCATTGTTCATAAAAAACAAATGGTGTCTTATGGCTGCGGCACGGATAACGGTTTTCTTGTCTAAGAGAAATCTTTAATGAATCGTCGATAGAACCCTGCGTGTCCTAGAAAACTTCTTATGCCCTTCACTGATGATGGTGGAGGTAATTTCTCTATTGCCTCAATTTTAGCTTGGTTAACCTCTATTCCTTTTACCGAAATTCGGTGGCCAAGTACAATGCCCTCTTGTACCATAAAGTGGCACTTTTCCCAATTCAGCATAAGATTGGTTTCTTCACACTAAGCACCACTCTCAGTTTTCAGGACAATCATCAAAGGAACTCCTGTCTTGAAAAGTCGTCCATGAATACACCGGTGTCTTTTGACCAATATGCAATATGGCCATCATCTGACGCATAAATGTGTGCAGAATTAGTTTACCGCGACCCGAATGGCATTAGCTGGTCACCAAGCGTACTCACAGACACGTGAATGTTATCTTCTCCTAGTCTTCAGAGGCTATGGTGATATGATTGTACCCAGAATATCCATCCAAAAATAAATAGTATTCATGCCCTACTAGCCTGTCCAACATCTGATCCAGAAAAGGTAGTGGAAAGTGGTCTTTTCAAGTAGCCTTGTCGATTCCATTAGATCGATACAAATTCTCCATCTTGTGGCTTGTGCGGAAGGTAACAAGGTATTATCTTTTTGTTTTGATCACTGTTGTTCCTCATTTCTTAGAGTACTACATGCTAGACTTACCCATTATCGGAATGGGATATATAACCGCATCCTAGCCACTTTAGTACTTCATACGGACTTTCATAGTTGGATTCGAGTCTCCTGCAGTGGCACCCGACGACATGACCGTCTTCTAATGGGATTCGTGCATGTGCACATGGGCGGATCCTTTAAATCATTGAGACCAGCCAGTGCGTCATATGAGAATGGTGTCTTCCGCGAGTATGCTTCGTGATGAGGTATAAGTCTGCCATGTGTGATGTGATCGTGCCACTATTTAATGTTAGTGAGTGTCAAATCGTCATTGAAGTCATGATTATCGTGCAATAAATTCTTCAATGTATTAACTCTACTTTGTGCGATCAAAGATTAACTTAACACAAATTAGTATATGATATACTATCTTGAGCATTATTCTTTAATTTGTGAAAATTATATGCCCAACATACTTTTATGTCGCGACATTAGTTCACTAGCATAATGAACTAAGGTTGCAACATTATTCTTCTTTTTCACAACATAAGTTCCAAAAAAAAGCAAAAACCTAGAGTAAATTTTTGTGTAACAATTATTTTTATGTCCACCAAACCTTAAGCCTAAACTAAGGTTTATATTGACATAAATTCTTATTCTTATGAAGATTAGAAAGGCACAAATAAATAGTTGGCATATAAATAGAGAATTTTGAAACCAGAAAGGCCACCTTCCTCATAAACCATCAACCCACTCATCTTCCTTCACCCGAATCTCTCTAAGTCTTCCTTGAAAACCACAGATTCTTATATTGTATTTCGACCATGTCTAACCCATCAAAGCTGATTTCGAACCTGAATGAAATAATGGAAGAATACACAAAGGCTAAAGAAGAAACTATTCAAGAAGCTCAGTTAGGAGCAATGCCGGAGGAAGAAAGAGCAAAAGCAAGAACAAAAGGCCAGAAACGACAAGCGAAGAAACAAGAAAAAGAAAAAGGGAATTTGAAGGCTGGAGCAGGAAACGAGATGAATGGGAAAAGTAAGAATTTCTTTTCGAGATAAAGCCTTCGTTTTATTGGAAAATAATCTAAAGGATAGGGGTTTCATTATCGAAAGATGATTCAAATAGCTCATCCTCACCTTTATTGAAATGATTGAGAAGAGAGGATGGCAATTACTTGTGAGCATAAGACACTGACTTTGTTGCATTAATTGAGAGTTTTATCTTAACATGGTGGGAGTAAGAGGGAAGATTGTGGGTGTCGGAGGAAAGTGGATATCTTTTAGCAAAGAAAAGATAAATGAAACTTTTAATCTGAAGGAGCAAAAAGATGGTTCCAAGTTCGAAGATTGTTAAAAAGGAGCTAGAGTATCAAGAATTGTAGACTTCTTATGAATGGAAAAAGAAAATGGAAGGCAACGAGGAAAACCCCACATGAATCCATTGCCAGAGGTTCTTTGACAGAGGAAGCTAAGGTAAGGTTTTATTTTGTTAGTTCAGTCTTGTTGCCATCAAAGCATCTTAGTATAGTGAGAAAGCATGAAGCAATACTCCTGTATGCCTTGCTGAAGGGGTATAAAATCAATGTGGGCAAGATGATTGAAAATTCCATTGTGAGTTACGACAAAAGCAAATACAAGGGTCTGATCCCATACCCAGCTACAATCACAAGACTCTGCATCTTAGGAGGTGTAAATGGAGATTAGGAAGACGAAGAAACATGCTCTAAGGCTTCTCCCTTGACATTATGCAGGTAATGAGAAGGGTCAAAAGAACAAGAGGTAAAGGAGAAATAGAGCAGAAGAAGAAAAAAAGGAGATGAAAGAGAAAATGAGCCAGTACAGTGGGAAAGCCCAACCCAAGAGCAATAAGAGATGTAAAGAAGCTTGAGCCCCATCTAGAATGTATCTTCAGATGTAATGGAAACCCATCAGGAGATAGTTGAGAGCTTAGGACAACGACGGGAATGCGGGTGGAGATGTTGAAACAAATGAGGGAAGAAATGCAAAAAAGGGATATACAACTAAAATTGCAACTACAAATTATAGACGAATATTTGGACAAGGAATTGAGAAGAAGAGATCAATACTGGGAAGAATAAATAAAGCAAAGGGATTTAGAATGGAGAGCCCAAAATTGGAAAAGAGATACATAATGGAGAATGATGATAAGAGATGAAAGTAGCATTTTGGACGAAATAGGATTACATGAAGCCAATTTATTTGAAAATGTTGAAGGATAGAGACAATGCCATGAAGGCAGCCTTGGAATCTAGGGACGGAGATTAGTTGAATAGTCTTGCACATTGCAAAGAAAGCTTTAGATTAATGACTTCGGGAGACGGAGTAAACAACAGGGATACTCATGGAATCATTGGCTAGAACAACGTGAACTTCAGAGAGTAATCACAGATTTAAGGTGGGCTATGAAGATAGTCACAGGCAAAAAGAAAGTGTCACTTCCACAAATTAGAATATTTGACTGTATACCTTACACAATAGTGCCTCAAGATGTCACAGACCCTCCCATACCTTTTTCTAACCCAAATGCAGGTGGAGAAATACCTTTTGTACCTTGTAAAGCATCATCTCAAAATAAAACCTCTAGTACAATAGGAAAGAAGGAACTAACCCTAGTAGAGGAAGTTGAAGAATATTTGAAGATGGAAGCAGCCAAAGAAACAACCTCAAAATCCTCAAAATGACTAGCTTCCTGTTATTCCTCCCTTATTTCTCTCTTTGTAACTAAATCCCTTATACCTAAAAACTTAAATGAAAATCATTTGCAAACATTTGTGTCCATTTTCCTCTTGCATTTTTCTTGTTTTTATTTTCTTGTTCATTTCTTGATTTTAAATAAATAGATATTGATGAATATTTAGTTGTATAGCTTTGCTGAATAATGGAGAAACCAGTTTTCCTAGGTTTTATTCTTTGATAAGTTTGTGGTGTTTTGTGGAATTTGAATGATGATGAATTGAATTTTTCTATGTCAAATTTTAAGATTGAAAGGTTTGATTTAGTAAGCTTTTGATTGGTAAAACAGCATAGCAACATGTCCATAAACAAAACAAGACTTTTATAGATGAAATTGGGGTAGGATGAAATGAATTGAAATAGGAAGTTGTAAAGTTATCATTAAATATGTTGAACTTCAAGACTAATGAAGATTTAAACAAATGATGGAACAAATAAGACTTATAATTCTGTTTTTGTAAATTGTTGAGTTATTATAAATCCTGATAAACAATGCACATGGTTAAAAACCTTACGAAACAAATTGTGCAAGATTAAGGACATTTTAAGGATCCATCACGAGTTTAATCTCAAACGAGTCCTAGAACTTGTTAGATTATTAGTCGGCGAAATCCTTGACAATACCACCTAACAGAAATGATATAGGCCATTCTTGGAAGTTTGAGTTTTTAAGCTACCCTTATAATATGCATGCATATACATTAGTTCTGCTGAACCAATAGCCAATTTCATCATCAACTAGTGAATAAAAGCACAGAAATCTCCCTTAAATCTAATCCTGTAGTAAAGAATCCTTATTTTCCCAGTTGCATGACAAATACATCTGATAAAGAGAAGAGGACAAGTTTGGGGATTATTATTTGGTGTAAAGAGGATAGAAGGGTTGAAAGGACAACCAATTGAGATGAGGAAAGGTAAGAAAAGAATAAAAAAAAAGAAACGTAAAAAAATGAAAGTATCAAGGAGGAATGAGTTTTGTCTTGTAGCCTTCATCCCTTGAACAATTAAGTTCTTAGGGTGTTTGACACCTAGGCCCTAATACTTGACTAGTATGGGGTTACTAACCCAAAGTTCGTTAAGGGTGGTAAAAAGCTTAAGAAGACAAAATATTGCACTATTCCATAAACCTTGACAGAAAATAAAAAGTGAAAAAGCTTCTAATATGAGGAATATAATCTACAGTATGGATGTGGTCAAGAAAAACACCAAAATAGAAAGTATGCAACATGATGCACCAAGTTTGGGGGATGTTTGAGAGTTGACATCAATGGAAAAAGTCAAGGATGCTTAATGAAGGCAACAGTTTTGAGTTGTGAGTAGAATCTGGGTAAAATTGAGCTTAAATTGTTCATTCATCTACCCAATTACCCAAGCCACACATTATAAGCCTAAAATACCTAATTGATCTGGAAGGTGGTATATGCCTACATTAGTGGAGATTAATATGACAAACAAGTATATGGGACTTAGAAGAATCAAGTAGGAGTTTATTATCTGAGTATTGTCTCAGAAGATTAATTAATCTGCCAATAAAAAAAAAGAAAAGATCATCACACACTCATAGATCGGGGGTTAAATAATTAAAGTTGTTTTATACTATAGGAATTGTTGCAGTTTAGTAGACTTACTTGAAAATCTTCAGCATTGCGGATGGAAACAACTTCAAACATAATTTTACAACTAACTTATTTTTCCTACTAAATTGTGGATTCAAGAGAAAAGATGTCTTGGGCAGAACAGAAAAATGTCCTTAAAAAAAAAAGCTGAATTGTTTGAGGACAAAAAAAATTTATTTTCTTTGCTTGTAGACAAGCAAAACTTTAAGTTTGGGGAAATTTGATGAGTCCTAAACTCATCTATTTTTTAGTCTTATCATTCTGACTCATTTTAAGAATTTGGATTATATGGAATATTCTGACTCTCGTGTTTTGCGGGTTTGAATGAAAAACAAGCAAATCCAGCAAGAAAATAAGAGGATAATTGGCTAAGGCAGAAATGTCACAACATAATTTCAAGGGAACCAGCATATACTATGTCGCAACAAAGATGAAGCTAAACTCAAGCTAGAAGTGAAGAATGTTGTGGCATTTCACAACTTTGTCGCGATACAAAATGAGAGGGATTGAATGATAAATGTTGCGATAAAGAAGTGAATGTTGCGACATAATGGTAATCAGAAGACAATACTTTGTCACGACAATGGATTTTTGTGTCGCGACATTGATTGAGAAGTTCTTAAAGAAGAATGTTTCAATATTATGTTGCTCTGTTGCAACAACGATATAGCAAATGGCAGTAGAGTTTTGTCACAATAATCAAATTTATGTCGTGACATAAAGAGTTGAAGAGGGAAGAAAGTCTGTCGCGACAAAACAAAATTATGTTGCAATAGAAAATGGAAGAGCAATGAGACAAGTCAAGACAAGTTGGTCACGACAAAGATTTCAATGTTGCAACAAACAGTTCAGCTAGAGACAAAGATCAAGGAAGGAAATATGTCGTGACATAAAGTTCAGATTCAGCAGTGCAAGACAACAAGACTATGTCGCTACAAAGAAGTTTTATGTCGCGACAACAACAACATGGGGCTGTGAACTGTCGCGACAAGATGAAACTAAAAAGGAAAATATACATGGCGACAGAAAGCTATGTCGCGACATAAGTTCAAAAAGCGCCTAGAAAGTGAGAAGATTGTCATGACACGATGCGAAAAATTGCATTTTATGTCATGACATTTTCAAAGCCTATGTTGCGACATAAAACAAAGCTAAAGGGTGAGAAACACGTCACGACCGAAATTTTATGTCGCGACATTTTTTCTTGGCGACAAGAATGAAATGTTGTTGCAAGTTTTTATGTCGCGACACAAGACACTTTCATGTCCTGACAATTACAAGACAACATCATCGAACTCTGTCCGCGACATTTTCCAAAGTCTATAAGCGACATAATTCAAAGAATGCGGCATGAAACTATCGTATTAAGCGCAAAAGCCACGACAAATTTGGAGAACAAAGATGGCGGTATGTCGCAGCATAATTTTTGATGTCGCTGACAAAGCAACCTCTGGAGGCTAGATTTTTGGGGATCCACAATTTCGATTTCAGTGCGATCCATCATTTGAAAATCTATAAATAGAAGCATCTAGGGCATTGTGCACAACTTCCACCAAAACCAGGAACTTCTGGGTAGCTGGAGACTCCTTGTATATTATTCTTATTATTATTTTTCTTTAATTTTCTTTTCATCAATTTAGTTTTAGCTTAGCATTTTAGTTAGTTTTGGGATTGAACAGTGATCTGGAGCGAAATTTCGAGCTGGGTTCATTGTAAAATTTTAGATTTTCATTATTATGCGCTTGAATGGAATTTTGGAAATTTTCTAGAGTTCATTTATTTCAGTTCGCTTGCAATTTTAGTGAATTTTCTTTATCAGTTAGTCACTGTTATTTGTAATCTAGTTTTGAAAGACTGAGCTCCCTTTGGAAATGAATCGATGTTAATTATTGCTTTCTGCAAAACTTGAAAGAAAGCCATAGTTCGAAATCTTGAATTTATTTAATTGATGTTGTTCTTGAAATTACTTGTTAAAAAAATGTGTTAGCGTGTACCAAAAATGAATATGCTCTGATTTCAGAGGCCATCCCAGTGACATAGAGATGGAGATTTATAAGTATGGGCGATTTACTTAGGGGTATGTTAGACTAATATTATGGAACAAATGAACTACGAAAGATTACTTGATAGATCTATTTACTCATATGATGAAAGGATAGTTGAATGATGTATCAATTTAATTGATCGAAGGTTTCTCCTCTATCTGATGAAAGGATCTTGATCCCGTGTTAGCATAGATCTAATCAAGGAGATAGAGAATTTTATCATATCTGATGAATGAGTTACCAATTAGATCGGAGAAGGCTTGCATTATCCTATATATAGGAGCAAGAATTCTTCAGTCCTAAGATTTGGGTGTGAAGTACTAAAAATGAAAAATACTTAGATCTTAGAAAGAGGATTATATTCTACAAGTAATTGATTAGACTCATGTATCCGAAAGGAACATGGATCTCTAATTAGTGAAATGTATGGTGTATGGAGAAATCCAAACTCTACTACCTTGCATCTTTGACAAGTTCGGTTGAATTAATGGTACGGGTATGTTATAAAATGATGCGAAATTTATAAGCGTACTAATCTATTTCCGGTGTTAACTTACCCGATGAACTATCAATCAATTATTTTGAATTCTTTATATGTGGTATAAATTTTATTTAGTTTTTACATTTCCTTTAGTTTAAAATCAAATCACTTTTAACTTTGGAGTTCAAATAGTAAGGATCTTGAGTAGATGGGGTAATTGATTTTTATATTTTTCATCAATCCTTGTGGGAACGATATCTGGACTTAAATCCACTTTTATTACTTGTATGACTTGTGCACTTACAATGACCTAGACCAAAACACATTTTCAAATGAAGCCTTCTTATAGAAGGAAAACAACATATTATATCTTGATCGGTTAACCAAGCTTTTGGTAGTTGTAGGGGGCCCGAATAGTCTTTGGTGGCGTGCAGTTTGGCACACACTGATCTTATCATGGTCAATTTGGTCTTCAACATTTAGTTAGTTTTGCTCTATGTTAAAAATTAAGTCTAACAGTTAGACCCCACCAAGTTCACTTCAAATATTACTGTTGTGAGGTTTGCTATGAATTATCCAGCAAAAAGTGATGGTTGTTTTTGCATTGATGTCATAGAAGCTATAGTGTCTGACCAAGTGGGTCAAACTAACCCCTTGGAGGCTAACCTATTACATGATGATTCCATAGACTTGGAAGATTGTGAGGCGAAGATCTACTTGATGGATGGACTCATTTAGACGAAACATGAGGAAATATTTTGAAACTTTAGGAAATCGATCACCCATCCATCAATTGAAAGCCACCAAAGTCTTGAAGAAGCAGAATTTACCACCTGGTCTTCACCATTATGCATATCTTAGCTCGTCTTCCTACTTTGTCATTGATTATCTCTTTTTTACTCTCATCTTTTGAGGAATATAAGTTGAAAAATTTTCAGGGATCCTGGCTTGAAGTGTAGTCTTTAGCGGATATAAAGGGATTTGTTCAACTCTATGTGCATCATCATTCTATTAGAAGATAATAGCAAACCCATAGTGGAAGCACAACAAAGACTTAACCCAACTATGAAAGAGGTGCTGAGAAAAAAGGTCTTGAAATGGTTAGATGTTGGGGTGATTTATCCTATCTTGGATAGCTCATGGGTGAGTAAGTCTGAGTGGTCTTTGGTGAGATGACCGAGTTATTAAGAATGAAAACAATGAGTTGATTCCCAACTAGAGCAGGTTAATGGGTCACGGATTTGCAATGACTACGAGAAGGGTGAAGGCAAGGCCACTAGAAAAGACTACTTCCCATTTCCATTTATTATCAAATGCTATACTAGTTGGCAGGGAATGGGTACTATTGCTTTCTAGATGGTTATTCGAGATACAATCAAATAGCAATAGCACCGGAAGATCAAGAGAAAACCACTTTCACATGTCCCTGTGGTACATTTGCTTTCCGGAGAATGTCGTTTGGGCTTTGTAATACATCGAGTACTTTTCAGAGATGTATGATGGCCATCTTCTTGGATATGGTCGAGCGATCTATTAAGTTGTTCATGGATGATTTCTCAATGGTGGAGACCTCGTTTGATGATTGACTTGAAAATTTGAGGTTGGTTTTGCAAAGATGTGAAAAGACCAGTTTCATACTAAATTGGAAAAAGTGCCACTTCATGGTACAAAAAGGTATTTTGTTAGGTCACCAAGAAAAGGGCATAGAAGTTGATTAAGCAAATGTTGAAACAATTGAGAAGCTTCTTCTTCCAACTTTTTTCAAAGGGATAAGGAGTTTCCTAATCCATGCCAGGTTCTATAGAAGATTCATTTGAGATTTTTCCAAGATCTCTAAAGCTCTTTCAAGCCTTCTTATGCAAGATACTTCGTTTTGATGAGAATTATTTGCATGCTTTCTCATACTTAAGGAAAACTCATCTCGAAACACACCATTATGGTATCCTCGTATTTGGAGTTGCCTTTTGAAATGATGTGTGATGTAAGTGATTATACTGTGGGAATAGTCTTGGAGTCGAAGGGAGAAATAAGATTCTTTCATCGCATCTACTATACGATTGTACTCAATGATGCACTATTAGATTTTGCAACAACGGAAAATAAGCTACTTACCATAGTATTTGCCTTTGAAAAATTTAGACCTTATTTGATTGGGAACAAAGTGATTGTCTTCACTGATCACTTGGCTATCAAATACCTTATGGAAAAGAAGAATGCTAAGCCAAGACCATATGTTGGGTGCTTAACTGCTTGAAAGAATTTGATTTGGAAATTAGAAAAATGGCACAAAATTTTGGTGGTAGACCATCTTTCTAGACTTGAAATGCTAGAATGTAAGGGCTTGACTTCCTCCCATTGATAATTCCTCGAGGATGAACAACTCTTGGCCTTCTCATTCATATTCAACTTTGTGGTATGCCAATGTAATTAATCATCTCACAACTAGAGTGATTCTATCGGATATGTCATCTCAACAAAAGAAAAAGTTTTTCTCCAAGGTGAAAGTTTTTCTCCAAGGTGAAGCATTATTATTGGGAAGATCCGGTATTGTATAAGCATTGTGGCCGATCAAATCATAAGAAGATGTGTTCCAAAGGAAGAAATGGAAAGTATCATGAGGCATTGTCACATACTTGAGTGTGGAGGAAATTTTGGAGGAAGTAGAACTGCAACAAAGGAAATTTTGGAGGAACTAGAATAGAAGCAAAAGTTCTTCATTCGAGTTCTATTGGAAGCGATACTATTTATAGATACCCATTACCTTTAATGATTTGCTTGTGATC
Organism: Tetrastigma voinierianum; assembly: GCA_016808115.1. Taxonomy (NCBI): domain Eukaryota; kingdom Viridiplantae; phylum Streptophyta; class Magnoliopsida; order Vitales; family Vitaceae; genus Tetrastigma; species Tetrastigma voinierianum. The sequence continues at coordinate 179,169 of JAEQBH010005212.1, forward strand.
GTTATTAGGGACTTGGGAATATTTCAGAAGACGAAATACCCTTGAACACAATTCGAGAGGTTCAAAACTATTTGACATTTGGGGCATAGACTTCATGAGACCTTTCCATCCTCATACAATAGTACATACTAATAGTAGTGGATTATGTGTCTAAATGGGTGGAAGTAGTTGTTGCTCCAACGAATGATGATAAGGTAGTGGTCAACTTCCTTCAGAAACACATCTTTACAAGATTTGGGACTCCATGTGCCATTATAGGCTATGAGGGTACTCACTTTTGAAACAAGTTGTTTGAAGCACTTTTGTTGAAATATGGGGTTAAACATAGAAAAACTCTAGCTTATCACCATCAAACTAATGGGCAAGCTAAGATTTCCAATCGAGAAGTGAAGAAAATCCATAAGAAAACAGTGAATAATTCTCAAAGGATTGAAACGAAGAAGATTGTTGATGCTCATGGGCTATACGATTTGGGTTTCTAGAATATTAATTGATCCTTACAAACACAACGAAAAAATAAAAAAATTTATCTTCTAACTCACGACCGGGGATCCATGTGATCTAAATTATATGGTTTAAGAATGGAAGAATATAAGCCCACTCATTGAAATATCCTTCCTTTGTAGCCTTATGTGTGCTTGAAGCCTTCCTTGTCGAATCGAGAGGTGTAGCACAAGCGTTGCACCCTCTACAGCTATCCACACGAACGAGCCATCCTAGAAACCTCGAGAGAGATGAATCTGCTAGCAAGGGGTTTACTCTAAAACCTGACCACTATCAGGCAATGAATGATCATCCACGAGGGATCCCTTGGGTTTAAATACTCATTTTAAGTCGGGGTTGGTTTCGGTAATTCTATGTGTATGACCTTGTAGGTCCACATAAAGTTAGTAGTGGGCTCAAAACCTATTTCGAGGATCCGGCCATGACCAACCTTGAGCATTATGACCACCCAATTATGTAGATGTCCATGGTCAGGGCATGACTGACCTAATCCGCAGAGTGAGCGTTGTAGTCCTTTATCCTCGATATCTGATTGAACACAAGGCCGCAAACGCTAAGTCATCCATGTAAGTTCGATCATGCAGTTTGTCAAACCTCCATGTATATGATAACACAAATGACATTAATAATCATTATTAATTCATTTGAGCATGATATCTTTTAATATGTTGAGAACCCGTAAATATCTCTATCAAAGTAGGACAAATCCTTCCAATCCACTCATGTCCCTCCATTATTTATTCATGTCCATTTATGATACGTATTATATACAATAAAATGATGTTGAGCGTAGCCAGTAAAGTTCCTCATGTGGAACCTATGGTGGCTTTAGGTCGAAGGACAAAAAAAATGACATCAATACCATGAGAATTACTTAAGACTTATGATCCGTGTAGAGATTCTCATGAGTGGTCGGTCGATACAATGTTCACTAACATGTACTTATTAGTTGAAACCCAATATACATATCCGTGACCCGGTGGGAACATGATCGTCAATTACACTCCATAGCAATCTTAATTCATTATTGCTCCATTGTAATGAGTGACCAGCCAATTTAAATAGTATTCATGTCAAACTAGGGTTTCTATTATCAAGTCATAACCGATGAACATAATTAAATCAACTATTAGCCCAAATGAATTACCAAAGAAGATGATAATGAAAATAACTCTCTATTATTGAAATATGAAAGTAATAAAAATTCTGATATTTGTCTAGGGCGCATCACTAACACTATCCTGCTTGCTTTGAAGATTCGATAGCGTGCTGCTATAGGCTAATTCATGGAAAAGCTTGCCATGTTGGTGGAATAAGGCACAAGGCATATTGTTTCTGAACAACTGGCTTATAGATATGGCGGGTGAAAAAGGTTGTTGCGGGTTGAAGATGAATTAGCAAATGATGCATATAGAAGGCCGTTGTAAGGACATAACCAAGGCATGGCATGACAAGAATATCATTAGGAAGGACTTTTCACCCGAGCAACAAGTGCACCTCTTCAATTCAAGACTTTGATTGTTTCCTAGAAACCTCAAGTCAAGATGGTCTGGACCCTTTCACTATAACTCAAGTCTTTCCATATGGAGGTTGGTCGATGCCTCCGAGAAGAAGAGCGTTCAAGGTTAATGGACAAGCGGTTGAAGGCGTACTTTGGTGGTGAATTCAAAACTACGAGGCATCGATCATCTTTGAGCCACCATAAGGAATGGTGTAAGAGTGAAGTTGTTCTTTGTTTGAAAAATGTCGACTTTGAGTTAGTTGTTAGTGTTTAAAAGGCGATGTTGTTCAGGGAAGTCGAGCTAACGACATTAAACAAAGTGCTACTTAGGAGGCAACCTAAGCTTTGTGATGTTTCCTTCACCCTTTCTCAATTTTAAGCTTATTTTCATATGTTTTTTTTCTTGTTTGATCTTGTTGTGCTTTGTTTTGCTCCTGCTTTTCAGGTTTTTAGAGGTCCAAAGTTGTTTATGAAGGTGAAAAGTCTTGCAAATTTGAAAAATAAGATAGTCTATAAGGCTCAAATTTGAAAGAGGATATAAAAACTTAGGATTTCAACCCATGGGTCCGATGTTACATGGCCTCCAATGCCTCTATGTGTGGCTAAAAATATCTTAGCATGCATTCTAGTACGCCGCTGCGAGGGATCCTACATAGTTGCATGCCATCAAAACTCATTTGAGCTCCTTCTCGTCCCTAGCAGGAGCCTAACACCCTCAAACAACCTTTCTCACCTTAGTTCAACCCACAAACACTTCTCCAAACTCAAATCTCAACAACATCATGTTAGAGAAGTGCTCTAAAGGAAATCACCTTTAGCTCTTATTGTACGTAATACATATTTTTTAATATGAAAGGCTTCTTCAGTAATTCGATATTCCTACGTTGAATTGATATAGAACTTTAGTCGAATTAATGAAGTCCTTGATACTTAACATAGCATGAAGGAAATCATGATGAGATCATGATAATATAATTCATGTCATGTGCAATTATGCTATTATCTGAATTATCCCTAGTCATAGGATCAACGAGACTGAACATTGTTGATCCAAACATATTATCATATGTCATACTCCTTAATTAGATCAAGCAATTGATTTTATAAACTGTGATCATGAGTTTTTAGAGTTGACATGTGGATGCTTGCAAAGAGTAGCTAAGTACATCGGAGACCTTCTATGAGATAATCATGTGAATAATCTATTATATGTAGATGATAGTCTCATCATAGCAACAGTGTAAGTATCCTTAGACTTGAGGTACTCAAGGATATCTTAGATGTTGATTATGCACTTTGATTTTATTCCTTGTTGCCTCTCAGAGGTCGCTCTTAGGGTGATGTTGGCTACGACTTAAGGTGAAAGTAATTGAAGTAGCTAGCAAAAAGTTCACGCTCCTAATAAAGGGGAGAGTATGCTATGGCCTCTTGTCGGGTTCATTACTCGGAATCTACGTACGTAGTGGAAATGTCATGAAAGAGTATCTTCGGGTGC